>PVKH010043443.1:0-10713 GCA_004027955.1 Chaetophractus vellerosus | reverse complement strand
GTGGGGCGTTGATTGCCACGTCAGTGAGACGTTGAGCCCCGCCCCTCGGTGGGGGTGGTCTCAAGTATGGAAGGCTAGATAAGAGGCAGCAGAGAGCAGATTGAGAGCAGAGCTTTGGAGAAGGAGATTTGAAAAAGCAGTTCTGATGCTGGAGTGAGCCGTTCGCCGGATAAGCCGCAGCTGGCCTTGTGGAGAGATGAAACGCAGAGAGTCTCATAGTCTTCAGCTGAACTCGTGAAGGAAACAAGCTAAGCCCGGAGAGAAATGCAGCCCCGGGAACAAAGGAACCTGGAAGCCTGAACCCTGAAGACGTCGGCAGCCATCTTGCTCCAGGGTATGGACTCTGGTATGGGAAGAAATTTATGCTTTGTGGCCTGGTAACTGTAAGCTTCTACCCCAAATAAATACCCTTTATAAAGACCGACCAATCTTTGGTATATTTCAAAAGGCACGCCTGTGGCTGACCAAAACAACCATGGTCACAGGAAAGACTCCTATAAAATCTTATATTATTAACAGGTATCTCCAGTTGATTCTGTTTCCCGGTGAGAACCCTGACTAAAACAGGTGGTACTAGGAGTGGTTCTTGCGGAACAGAGTCTTAAACATGTGAGGTCTGAGAGCTTCTTTACTCTAATTGGACTCAAAAGTACTAATGACTCCCTTTCCAATAATCTAGATGTTGCTAAGAGTCCATGGTGTGAGCTGGCAATAGAGATATGCAATATAGCCTCACTGGATTCCCCTAATTTCATGCTTATAAGAAACCAAGGATCTGAGTGAGAATGTTTTCAGTACATTAACAGAATTTTGTGGCATAAAAAAGTATCATGATGTTGGCTGGCTCCTCCCAGACACTCTTGATCCAGCTAGAAAAGAAAGGGATAAGTTAAAGCCTTCAAATTTGGAACTTAAATGCCATATGAATGATGTGAAAGTTTCTATGAGTGCCTTGAAAAAAATCTTTACTCTGTAGCCAAAGACTTGAGATGTCTGAGAATCAAACCCAGGCACTCACTGTATGAGTAGCAGAACTACAGAGGAGAGGAAAGTAAAATCTCAACCTCAGAGGGTTTCTGCAATTAAAATGAGGGTCTTGATTGGAAAGGAGTGGAACCCCGAGGATTGGGATGAAGACATATGGGATGATGATGATATTGGTGGGGACATTGGTACTCTAAATTCTGCTGAGACTTTACCAGATAAACCTGTGATAGCTTGCCACATGGAGACCACCTTGTCAACCTTGTATCATTGAATCTCCAGCCTACCCCAGGGAGTCTGCACCTCCTTCCAGCACTGAGTTGGGTACTAGCAAAACTGAAGCCTGCACTGTGCAGCCTCTGGCATGCCACAGGGAATCTGGACATCCTCCAGGAATGAGGCAGTTACCAGCCAAACTCCCGTATGCACTGCCCAACCTCCATGCTGCCCTGAAAAATCTGCCTTTCAACCACTGCCTGAAGAGATTAACCCTGTATCACCAGAAGAAAATGCAAAGGAATACCCTGAGTTCAATAGTCTGCAAGACATCTTTAATCCTTTTCCTTACCCACCCCCTCCACCTCTCTTGACTTCCAGACCTATTACTAGACTAAAATCACAACAAGCCCCCAAAGGTGAAATACAAAGTGTTACCCATGAGGAAGTATGTTATATTCTGAAAGAACTGCATGAGTTTTCTAACTTATATAGACAGAACTCAGGGGAATATGTGTGGGAATGGATACTAAGTCTATGGGATAAAGGTGGAAGGAATATAAAGTTGGATCAGGCTGAATTTATTGATATGGGCCCACTAAGCAGAAATTCTGGATTCAAAACTGTAGCTCAAGGGGTTAGAAAGGGCTCTTATAGTATGTTTGGGTTACTGACTGAGACATGGGCCAAATGATGGTCTAGCATGAGTGATATTGAGATGCCAGATTTACCATGGTATACTGTAGATGAGGGAATTCAAAGGCTTAGAGAGATTGGAATGCTAGAATGAATTTACCATTTGAGACCTGCTAATCCAAACCAGGAATGTCCAGAGGACACACCTTTAACCAGGATGGTGAGGAGTAAGTTTGCAGGCTAAACCCATCTTCTCTGAGGAGCTCTATGGTTGCTCTGCTCTGCAGTAGAGATATTACTGTAGGGAGGGCTGTAATGGAATTGGAATACTTAAACATTATGGGGATGATTGGATCTCAGTCCAGTAAAAGTCAAGTATCAGCAGTGAATTGCCAAAGGCAAGGTGGGCATGGCTACTGAAATGAAAGACAGATTCAAAGCAGCACACAGATTTGTCTGAGTCACATGGATTTATGGCACTGGATAATAGATCAAGGGGCACCTAGAAGTGAAATAGATGGGCAGCCTACTAAATTTATTCTGGATCTGTATAAGCAGAAGAGTTCTAGGCTGAGTGAACAAAACCCTAACTCAAATTACAGACATAGAGAATCACGGTCCCTTAATCAATTCCAAGACTTGAGACAGTTTACAGATGCTGAGCCCCTTGAATGAGGAGAAGGCCAGGTCCCCATGGGGAAAGATTCTTTTAAACTGCAAAATAATTATACTGTTAACCTTTCTTCCACCTTTCCCCAGGGACACTGTAATGGTTTGATTGTTTTATCTAATTATGAATTCCAAAAATATAAATTGAATCATACTTGTACACTGATCTCTTAATCTGGGAATGATTGGGTTGTGATTGGGGCATTAACTGCCATGTCCATGGGATGTTGAGACCTCAGGGTGGCCTTGTGAAGAGATGAAAAGCATAGAGAGCCTCATGGTCTACAGCTGCACTTGTGGAGGAAATATAAGCTAAGCCTGGAGAGAAACACAGCCCCGGGAACAGAGGAACTCAGAAGCCTGAACACTGGAGACATCAGCAGCTGTCTTGCTCCAACATGTGGACTTTGGTGAGGGAATAAATTTATGCTTTGTGGCCTGGTAACTGTGAGCTTTTACCCCAAATAAATACCCTTTATAAAGACTGACCAATTTTTGGTATATTTCAAAAGGTACCCCTTTGGCTGACTAATACAGATTTGTTACCGAAGAGTGGGGAAGTGCTTTTTCCAGTTACCAAAATGTTGGAATGGTTTTATAAATGGGTAAGGGGTGTTTTTGAAGGAAATGTGAAATACTTAATGGAAAAGTCCTAGATTGCTTTGCAGAGCTGTTGATAGCAATATGGAGCTTAAAGTTCTTTTTGATAAGTCCTTAGAAGGAAAAAATTATGATATGGATGCTAAAGAGACTTTTAATGTTACCTTAGAAATGAATGAAGAAACTATTATTGAAAACTGGAGGAAAGGTGATCCATGTTTTAAAGTTGCAGAGAACTTAGCAAGGTTAACACCTGGTGTTATAGGGAAGACAGAATTTGAAAATGGTGAACCTGAGCTTTTAGCTGAAGTACTGCCCAAAGTAAACACGGAGAATGTGGCATGGCTTCTCCTTGTAGTTTATAGCAAAATGCTAGATGAAAGAAATACACTATGGACTGAAATTTTGGGCACAAAGCAAACAGAAACTGATTCTGGAACTTCTGAGTTTCTGGAAATCAAGTTTCCAATTCAAAGCACCCCATTTGAAGATTTAGTTAAACCTGGAAATTGTAAATCAGAATTGAAAATGGAGTTATCTAGGAAAGGCTTGTGGAAAATGTTAGTGTCTGATAGCTTGGACCCCTGCTTCCTGCATGCTAAACCAACAAAGTTTTTGAGAGAGGTGTATGAACAAAACCATTGTTCATTTGAACTAAAAAGAAAATAGAAAGGAGACATGGAAGGAGAAACAGCTTTAAGAAGAAAAGCATGAAAGATGAGATCTAGAATCAAGACATCATCTTGGGCCAAGAGAAGAACACCACCCATGTGTCCAGAGAGGGTGAGTGTGCCTGGGAGGTTGAAGAGGGTGGATGTTCCCATCCAATGTTCTCAAAGAGTTTTGCAAACCCAGGGCACAGGGAAGGTGGAGCACATTCCTCAAAGATTAGGGTGGTTAAGGTCAGCACCCCATAGGTCTGTGAGGGGTGCTCCTGTCCCCCATGGATTAAGGAAAGCCAGGAGGTCAACTCATTGCTCTGAGAAGTTTGACCCTGTGTGCAAAAGTTAGAGAAGGCCAGGTGGTCAACTCGTTGCTCTGAGATAGGTGAGCCTGTATGCCAAATATGAGGGGGAATGTTGTCTTCACCTCACTGTACTACGGGTGCTAAGGCTCTAACCCAAAGATCGGGTAAGGTGGGGCAATCACCCCAACCCTCTTGGATTGTGAGATCTGGAGCTTGGTTGACACCCAGTTGCTGGATGAGGATGGAACCAAGAAAATGGGTGTTGGGCAAGCCTGTGGAAAGGGTGGGTTCCCATATGGCCCCGAGGAGAAGAAACCATCATCTTAAGAATGACTCTCAGACTTTGAAATGTAATGGAAGATGCCCTGCAGTTTTGAACTTTAGAGCATCCATGACTCATGTTAAACATCTCAATTTCTCCTTATGATAATTTAAATGTGTATTCTTTGTCTTTCCTTTTGTGTATTGGAAGTAAATTGTTTTGTAATCTTCAGTGTTCTACAGCTAGAAGGGATTATGCCTGAATACCAACTGTATTTCTTTGAAATGATTATGATATGATTTTGTACTTGCAATTGTTACTGATTTAAGTTTTTCTTTAATATTGTAATATATTTTTGGAATTCAGAGGATGGAGTGTAATGGTTTGACAGTTTTATCTAATTATGAATTCCAAAAATGTAAATTGAATCAAGCTAGTAGACTGATCTCTTAATCTGGGCATGATTGGGTTGTGATTGGGGCATTAACTACCACATCCTGGGGTTGTTGAGCCCCACCCCTCAGTGAGTGTAGTCTCAAGTATAAAAGGCTAGACAAAAGACAGAGATTGGAGAAGCAGTTCTGATGTTGGAGAGGAGCGCTCCAGGAGAAGGCAAATGTGCTGTTCACCTGATAGCCTACAGATGGCCTTGTGAACAGACACAGAAGTGTAGAGAGCCTCATGGTCTACAGCTGAACTTGTGGAGGAAGCATAAACCAAGCCCAGAGAAGAATGCAACCCTGGGAACAGAGGAACCCAGAAGCCTGAACACTGGAGACATTGGCAGCTGTCTTGCTCCAACATGTGGACTTTGGTGAGGGAATAAATTTATGCTTTGTGGCCTTGTAACTGTAAGCTTTTACCCCAAATAAATACCCTTTATAAAGACTGAGCAATTTTTGATATATTTCAAAAGGCACCCCTTTGGCTGACTAATACAGACACCTATGGCCTTTTGCCAGAGTAACTGTGCATTGGGGAAAGGAAATGATCAGACAGTTCGGGGATTATTAGACACAGGCTTAGAAGTAAAATCAATTCCAGGAGACACAAAATATCACTATGGCTCAACAGTCAGTGTCAGGGTTTATGGAGGTCAGGTGATTGATGGAGTTTTAGCTCAGGTCCATCCCTTAGTGGGTCCAGTAGTTCCCCAGACCCATTCTGTGGATATTTCCCTAGTTCCGGAATGCATAATTGAAATAGACATACTCAGTAACTGACAGAATCCCCACATTGGATCCCTGACTTGTGGATTGAGGGCTATTGTGGTTGGAAAGGCCAAGTGGAAGTGCCTAGAACTGCCCCTGCCTAGAAAAATAATAAATGAAAGGCAATACTTGATTCCTGGAGGGATTGCAGAAATTAACATCACCATCAATGATTTGAAGGATGCAGGGGTGGTGATTACCACCACATCCCCATTCAACTTACTTATTTGGCTGGTGCAGAAAACAGATGATTTTGGAGGAAGACAGTAGGTTATCATAAACTTAACGATTTGTTGACTCCAAATGCAGCTGCTGTCCCAGATATCTTATCACTGCTTGAGAAAATCACACTTCCCCTGGTACCTGGTATGCAGCTGTTGATTTGGCAAATGCTTTTTTCTCAATTGCCATTAGTAAGGACCACCAGAAAGAGTTTGCTTTCAGTTGGCAAGGCCAACAGTATACCTTCACCATCCTTCCTCAGTGGTAATTCAATGTTCCAGGCCTATGTCATAATATTGTCTGCATGGATCTTGATCACCTTTTCCTCCCACTCAACATCACACTGGTCCATTATATTGATGATATCATGTTGATAGGACCTACTGAACAAGAAGTAGCAAAGACTCTAGATTTACTGATAAGGCATTTGCATGAGAAAGGATGTGAGATAAATCCAACAAAAGTGGAGGGTCCTTCCACCTCAGTGAAATTTCTAGGTGTCCAGGGGTCTGGGACCTGTTGAGGTATCCCTTCTAAAGTAAAGGATAAGCTGTTGCACCTGGCCCCTCCTATGATCAAAAAGGAGGCACAACACTTAGTTGGCCTCTTCAGATTTTGGAGACAACACATTCGTCATTTGGGTGTACTACTCTGGCCCATTTACTGAGTGACAAGAAAAGCTGCTAATTTTGATTGGGGACCACAACAAGAAGAGGCCCTGCAACAGGTCCAGGCTGCTGTGCAAGCTGCAATACAACTTGGACCATATTATCCAGCAGATCCAATGGTGCTGGAAGTTTCAGTGCCAAATAGAGATGCTGTCTGTAGGCTTTGGCAGGCCCCTAGGGGACAATCAAAACACAGACCCTTAGGATTTTGATGCAAAACCTTAATATCCTGTGCAGATAACTACTCCCCTTTTGAGAAGCAGGTTTTGGCTTACCACTGGGCCTTAGTAGAGACTGGACCCTTAACCATGGGCCATCATGTTACCATGAGACCTGAGTTGCCCATCATGCGCTGGGTATTGTCTGACACACCAAACCATAAAGTTGGGCATCCACAGCAGCACTCCATAATAAAGTGGAAGTGGTATATATGAGATAGGGCCTAAACAGGTCCTGAAAGCACAAGTAATTTACATGAGGAAGTAGCCCAAATAGCTATGATCAACACTCCTGCCATGTTTCCATCTCTTTCCCAACCCACAGCTTTGGCCTCTTGGGGAGTCCCTTACAATCAGTTGATTGAGGTCATGAAAACTCTGGGCTGGTTTACAGACGGTTCTGCAGGATATGCAGGTACCACTTGAAAGTGGACAGCTGCAGCACTGCAGCCCTTTTCTGGGACATCCTTGAAGGATAGCGGTGGGGGCAAATCCTCCCAGTGGGCAGAACTTGAGCAGTGCACATAGTTGTTTGTTTTTCTTGGAAGAATAACTGACCTGAGGTGCATTTGTACATTGATTTGTGGGCTGTTGGCAATGGTTTGACTTGATGGTCAGGGACTTCGAAGGAACATGATTGGAAAATTAGTGACAAAGAGGTCTGGGGAAGAGGAATGTGGATAGACATTTATGAGTGGGCAAAAAAACATGAACATATTTGTGTCCCATGTGAATTCCCACCAGAGGGTGACTTCAGCAGAGGAAGAGTTTAATAATCAAGTGGATAATATGACTTGCTTTGTGGCTAATGCTCAGCCTCTTTCCCCAGCAACTCCTGTTATTGCCCAATGGGCTTAAGAACAAAGAGACCATGGAGGTAGGGATGGAGCTTATGCATGGGCTTAGCAACATGGACTTCCCCTCACCAAGGCTGACTTGGCTACAGCCACTGGCTACAGCAGCAGAGAACTGCACTCAGCCCCCACAATAGTACCAATCCTCGAGGTGACCAGCTGGCTACCTGGAGGCAGGTTGACTACATTGGGCCACTTCCACCATGGAAGGGACAGGGGTTTGTTTTTAAAAGAATAGACACATACTCTGGCTATGTGTTTGCATTTCCAGCATGCAGTGCTTCTTCAAAAACTATCATCTGTGGACTTACTTAATGTCTTATCTATCACCATGGCATTCCACACATCATTGCTTCTGATGAAGGAACCAATTTCACAGACAATGATGTGTGGGAATGGGCACATGCCCATGGATTTCACTTGTCTTACCATTATCCCCATCAACCTGAAGCAGCTGGATTGATAGAATGGTGGAATGTCCTGAAGACTCAATTACTGTGCCAACTAGGTGGCAATGCCTTGCAGGGCTGGGACAATATCCTCCAGGAAGCTGTGTATGCTCTAAATCAGCATCCACTCTATGGAGCTATTTCTCCAATAACCAGGATTCATGGGTCAGGAATCAAGGAGTGGAAATGGGAGTGGCACCATTCATATTAATCCTATTGACTCACTAGGAAACTTTTTGCTTACTTTCCCTGCATCCTTAAGCTTTGGTGGTCTACTGGTTTTAGTCCCAAAAGGAGGAGTGTTGCCAGCAGGGAACACAACAATGATTCCATTGAACTGGAAGTTAGATTGCCACCTGGCCACTTTGGCTTCCTCTTGCCTGTGAATCAACAGGCAAATAAAGGAATTACTTTGCTGGCTGGGATAATTGATACTGACTATCAAGGGGAAATAGGACTACATCTACATAATGGGGTAAAGAAGAGTTTTCCTGGAATGCAGGAGATCCTCTAGGGTGTCTCCTAATGCTGCCATGCCCTGTGATTAAAGTCAATGGAAAATTGCAACAAACCAATTCCAGCAGGGCTAACAATGGTGCAGAATCTTTGGGAATAAAAATTTGCTTCAAATGACCAGGCAAAGAACCACACCCAGCTGAAGTGCTTGCTGAAGGTAACAGGAACATGGAATGGGAAGTAGGAGAAGGTAGTGATAAATATGAAATTCAACCATGCAACCAGTTACAGAAACTAGGACTGTAATAGTCATGATGCTTTCTTCCTTGTTTTGTTATGAATATGACTGTATATGTACACAAAATAAAGTTCTTGTTTTCTTCCCCAACCTTTTCCCCTATCATTTGAAAAGCTGTATTAATTTCATGTCATAATATTTAAGGATGTCAAGTTTAAGAGTGAATATTGCCCAAGGCCTTGCACCATATTCTGTGAGGAATTAATTCACTTCCGGTTGTACACAGGGGAGTTAAACATTGTTAGGCAGAAATATATATCTATTCTTGTTTGTTATTTTTTTTTACTTAAAGACTAAGTATGGTTTAGGGTAATGTGTTGGTTGCCTGGTTGACAAGGGGTGGACTGTGATGTTTAGGCTAATGTGTCAACTCGGCCAGGTAATTGAGTCCAGGTATTAGGTCCATCAAGCACTGGGCTAATTGTAATACAAGAGCATTTTTGGACTTTGATCACCAGTGAGTTTACTGCATGGATGACTGATTACATCTGCATCAATCAGCAAAATTGGATCAAGAATGGATGATGCTTTTATCCATTCCATTGACTGCCGTAAAAGGGAAGTGATTTCAACAGTCAGAGAGAATTTCCCAGCTTGTTGTTTGACAGCCAACTTCTCCCAGAAACCCAAGGGCCCTTCATCAGTCTTTCTTCAGAGCCCCTGCCTTGCAGCCTGCCTGTGGAATCTGGACTTGTGCATCCCCATAGTCATGTGAAAGACTCATAAAATCTTATATTATTAACAGATATCTCCTGTTTATTCTGTTTCCCAAGAGAACCCTGACTAAAACAGTCTTAATAAAAGGTATTTATTTGGGGTAGAATTCCAGTTACCTGGCTATGAAGTGTAAGTTTCTTCCATCACCCAAGTCCTTTGCCATATGTTAGAGCAAGACGGTCACTGACATTTGCCAGCATTCAGACTCCTTGAGTTCCTCTCTTCCCAGAGCTGCATCTCTCTCTGGGATTATCTCCTCTGTCTCCTCCACAAAGTCAACTGTAGACTATGAGGCTCTCTAGGCTTTGCTTCTCTCCACAAGGCCAGCTGTAGACTATCAGGTGATTGGCTTGCCTCTATCCCAGGGCCTGCTCTCCTTCCTCATGACCAAGCTCTCTTACTTCCCAGGGCTCCAGCTCAAGACTCCAACATCAAAACTGTTTCTCAAACCTGCTCCATCTGTCTCTTGCCTTGCCTTTTATATTCTATTTCCCCACCCACCAAGGGGTGGGGCTCAATGTCCTACTGATGTGGCCCAGTCAATGCCCTAATCATAACTTAATCATGCCCAAATTAACAGATCAGTTTACAAGTATTATTCAGCATATATTTTTGGAATCCATAATTACATTAAACTGCCAAATGGCTACAATAGGTGAGATAAAAAACACATTAGAGGCATACAACAGCAGACTCAAAATGATAAAAAAAAAAATGATAAAGAAGACAGAACAGCTAAAATTGAAGAGAGAAAAGAAAAAAAATTGAGCAGGGGCTCAGAGACTAGAATGAGAACACAAATGCAACAAAATATGTTTTATGGGACTTCCAGAAGGAGAAGAAATGGGAAAAGGGGAAGAAAGAGTACTTGATGAAATAATAGTGGAAAATTTCCCAAGTCTCACAAAAGAAATGAACTTATATGTCCAAGAAGCGGATTGTACCACAATCAGAATAATCCAAATAGACCTACACCAAGACACATGCTACTCAGATGTCAAATGTTAAAAACAGAAAATTCTCAGAGCAGCAAGAGAGAAGAAAATCATCAAATACTAGGGATGTCCAGTAATACTTAGCACAGATTTCTCTTCATAAACCATGAAGGCAATAGACAGTGGTATGATGCAATTAGGGCACTGAAAGAGAAAAACTGCCAGGCAAGAATTCTTTATCAACCAAAACTGTCCATCAAATATGAAGGTGAGTATAAAATATCCACAAACAAACAGAAATGAATAAAGTTTGCAAAAAAGAATCCACCTTTGCAGGAAATATTAATGGAA
>PVKH010043442.1:0-10715 GCA_004027955.1 Chaetophractus vellerosus | reverse complement strand
AGCTGAACTCGTGAAGGAAACAGAAGCTAAGCCCGGAGAGAAACGCAGCCCCGGGAACAGAGGAACCCGGAAGCCTGAACCCTGGAGACGTCGGCAGCCATCTTCCTCCAACACGTGAACTTTGGTATGGGAAGAAATTTATGCTTTGTGGCCTGGTAACTGTAAGCTTCTACCCCAAATAAATACCCTTTATAAAGACCGACCAATCTTTGGTATATTTCAGAAGGCACTCCTTTGGCTGACCAAAACTATATGCCTTAGAGGCATGCAGCTACCCATGCATCGCCCCATCACTGACACCGTGCACCAGTAATCTGCCCCTGCCACTGTTGTGAACCATCTGTGATACAAACCCCCTCCCAAAATGAAGTCAACCAAGTAACCAAATGAAATTAATAAAAAATGAATAATAATTTTTAAAATAATCAAAAAAATGTAAAACTAAAGATTTTAAAATAATAAAAAATGATCATTGTGTCTTGCATCACTGTAAGTTCTTTTTTCTTGTATGTACAGTGATATGTTCTTCTATGTATTCTCCCACTGTCTTATTGTTTTCATTTTAACTTCAAAGAAGCCTTAGGGTACAGAAAATTCACATACAGAATTTAGGGGATTCCCATATAACCAACAACCTCCCCATTTTCTCCTCTCCCCTATTAATAATATTTTGCATGTGGATGGTATATTTGTTAAAATTGATGTACAAATATTTAAGCATTGCTACTAACCATGATCAATGACTTACATTATGGTTTACATTTTGGAGCATACAGTTTTATAGGTTTTGATGAAATTTGAAGTGGCCAATATGCATTATTGCAAAATAACTCTGAACATTTCTTATATTGTAAAAACACCCTACCTTTGCATCCATCTGCCCAATGGGATCTAAGATCCCTCTCAATTAGAAGCAGAGTGAGCATCACCATTCCAAAATCCTCAAGATTGGAGAATGAACAATGGATTAAAGTATACTTATTGTTATTCTCCTATTGAATTATTATTCTAGCAATGGTAGAACTTTTATCATTGATGTAAAGGCAGTGGCCACCAGAGGTTCTGAGGGATGGGGGAGGGAAGAATTTGTATAATATGGGTACAAAATTTTTCAGGATATTGGAGTTGTCCTGCATGACATTGCAATAATGGATACAGGCCATTGTATATTTTCTCATTACCTACAAAATCATGTGGGATAGATTGTAAAGTATAATGTAAATTGTAGTCCATGGTTAGGAAAAATGCTTAAAAATGTGTCCATCAACTCTAACAAATGCACCTCACTAAGGAAGGATGTTGTTAATGTGGGAAAGTGTGGGAGTGGGAGGTTGTGGGGCATATGGGTATAACATATTTTTTATGTTACATTTATATAATCTAAAGCTTCTTTAAAAATAAAAAAAATAATTAAAAAGACAAAGGTTGGCAGAATGGATAAATACCATGATCCAATTATGTTACTTGCAAGATACTTACTTTAGAACCAAAGCCACAAAAAGGTTGAAAGTGGAATCATGGTGAAATATATTCAATGCAAACAGTACCAAAAAAGACATTGCATCACTATACAAATATCAGGCAAAATAAAGTTTAAGGCAAAATCTGTAATATAAGACAATGAAGGACACTATATGTTTTTAAAAAAGAGGTAATTCATCAAGCAGAAATAACAGTCATAAATTTTTATAAACCTAAACATGATACCACCAAAATAAAACACACACTGGCAAATGTGAAGGGATAAATAGACACTTCTTCATTATTAACTGAAGAATTACCTACACAAATCTCATCAATAGATAGATTATGTGGACAGAAGATCAAAAAGAAAATAGAGAACTTAAATAGTATGATAATTTAACAAGACATAAGAAATGTATGGAACTTTGTCCCCCAAATAAAACAGCAGGATATACATTCTTCTCAAATGCACATGGATAATTTTCCAGGATAGACCACATGTTGTATTACAAAACAAATCTCAATAAATTTAGAAAGATTGGAGTCATACAAAGCATCTATTTTGACAAGGATGGAATTAATATAGAAATAAATAACATGTGGATAACGGGAAAATCTACAAATATATATGGAAGTTAGATAACACACTCTTAAACTATTACTGGGTCAAAGAAGTAATTGTAAGGAAAATCAGTAAATACTTTGAGATAAACAAAAATAAGAATACAACATATCAATATTTATGGGATACAGGGGAAACAGTGCTGAGATAGAAATTTATAGCCCTAAAATCTTACATTAAAAAAGAATAAAGGACTAACATCAAAGACATAGCTATACACCTGGAATAAATAGAAAAATAATGGCAAACCATCCCCCAATGAAAGCAGAAGGAAAGAAATAACAAAGATTAGAGAAAAACTAATGAGATTGAAAATAAAACCAACAGACTCCACAATCTAAATTTGGCTGTTTCAAAAGAGCAATTACATTGACAACCTGTCAGCTGGATTGATACAGGAAAAAAGAAGATGATTATAAATACAATTCAAAATGAGAGTGTGAACATCACTACTGGTCACAAAAAATTAAAATGGATCATAAGAGAAAACTATGAACAACTCTATGCCAACCAATTAGACAAACCATATTAAACAGGCTTATTTATATAAGCAAACTAAAAACTAATATTGTCTCTAAAATAAATAGAAGAATTCAATGGACCAATTATAAGTAAAGATATTGAATATGACATAATAAACTTCCCAAAAAGAAAAACTCAGGACCACATGGCCTCAAAGTTGAATTCTATGAATCATTCCAAGGATAACTAATGTGAATCCTGCTTAAATGTCTTCAAAAAATTGAGGAGGAGGGAACATTACCTAACTCATTCTTTGAGGCCAATATCACCATAATATCAAAGCCAAATGTAGTTACTACAAGAAAATAAAATTACAGACCAATTTTGCTTAAGAATATAGATATAAAAATCCTCAACAAAATATTTGCAAATTGAATCTAAAATAATATCCAAATAATTAGACATTGTGATAAATTGGCTTGTTTCCCCAGGTATACGAGGGTGTTCAACGTAAGAAAATGAATTAATGTAATGCATCACATCAAATATAAGAAGAAGAAAACACATAATCATCAAAATTGAGACAAATATAATGTTTTTATTTTTATTTTATTGAAATGTATCATTCATAAATAACTATGGATATATATAAGTGTATAGTAAAAGTTGTGAACATACAAAATAACCATGCATAACATCGTTCAGAGATCCCATATATCTCCCCTCCACCAACACCCTGCATTATTGTGAAACATTTGTTACAACAATGCAAGAGCATCACAAAATATCACTGTTAAGTATAGTCTGTATCTTACGTTTGGTGCATTTCACCCCCCCCCCGCAACACATCCTATTGGACTGGCTTCTTTCCACCAAGATCAGAAATATAATTTAACTCAATTCAGTACCCTTTCTTGTTAAACCCCTTAGAAAAATAAGAATAGAAGGAAACATCCTCAACATGATAAAAATTC
Organism: Chaetophractus vellerosus; assembly: GCA_004027955.1. Classification (NCBI taxonomy): domain Eukaryota; kingdom Metazoa; phylum Chordata; class Mammalia; order Cingulata; family Chlamyphoridae; genus Chaetophractus; species Chaetophractus vellerosus. The sequence goes on along the minus strand of PVKH010043442.1, from coordinate 7,193 downwards.
ATGTATGAAGAACCCACTGCTAACATCACATTCAAAGTTGAAAGACTGCAAGTTTTCCCTCTAAGATCTCTAAAAAAGACAATAATTCCCACAGTTATCCATCATTTTATTTGAGGTTCTAGCCCAAACAATTAGGCAAGTAAAAGAAATAAAAGGCATACAAATTGGAAAGAAAGAATTAATGTTTTTTCCTATCATTACAACATGATTCTATATAAATCAAGTCATGAAAAATTGAAAAGAAACTCCTAAAGCAAAACTGTGGAGTACAAGATCAATGCACAAAATCAATAGTATTTCTTTACACTAGTAATGAGCAATCTGAAGTGGAGAACAAGAAAAAATTTTCATGTACAATAGCAACTAAACTAATAAAATACCTAGGGATAGATTTAACCAATTATTTAAACAACTTGGACACAGAAAACTACAAATATTGTTAAAAGAAATCAAAGAATATCTAAATAAATGTAAGTAGGTCTTATGTTCATGGATTGGAGGACAAAATATCATTAATATATCAACTCTACTCAATATGCCTGACAGATTCAATTCAAATCCAAATAACAGTCTGTAATGCAGAATTCCAAAGACTGCAATGCAAAAATAGAAAAGTCAAATACCAAATTTATTGGAAGGATATGGGGTCCTGAATAGTCAAAAACACCTGGAAAAAGAAGAACAAATTTGGAGGACTCACATCTCCTGACTATAAAGCACATTACAAATCTGCAGTGGTCAAAACAACATGGTACCAGCACAAGGACATGTATATCTACAAATGGACTTGACTTGAGAGTCCAGATATAGACCCTCACACCTATGGCCCACTGATTTTTGAGAAGGCTGCCAGGTCTACTCAACAAGGAAAAATATCTTCTTTAACAAATGGTGGTGTGAGAAGTGGATATCCACATATGAGAGAATGGAATAAGATTCCAGTCTGACACCATATAAAAATTAATTCGAATTGATCATTGCCCTAAATTTAATATCCAATATTATAAAACTCCTAAAAGAAAATGTTAGGAAGCATCTGTAGGATCTTGTGTTTAGCAATGCTTTCTTAGAATTTACTCCTAAAGAACAAGCAACAAAAGAGAAAAAGGTGATAAATGGCACCTCATTCAAAATTAAAAACTTTTGCACATCAAAGAACTTTGTCATGAAAATGAAAAGAGAACATTTTAAATGGGAGAAACAATTTTGGAAATAATATATCTTTTAGGATTTAATATCAAGAATATATAATGAAATCTACAACTCAACAATAAAAAGATAATCCAATTCAGGATGGGCACATACTTCAATAGACATTTCTCCAAAGTTGATACACAAAAGACCAAAAAGCAAATCGATTGATGCTTAACTTCACTTGCTATTAAATGAATGCAAGTCAAAAACCACAATTAGATTTCATGTTAAACCCAGGAGAATGGCTACTATTAATTTTTAAAAATACAGAAACATATAAGTGTTAGAGAGGATATGGAGAAAAAGTATCACTCATTATTTATTCCTTGGAATGTAAAAATTGCAATCACTGTGTTTGGCAGTTTGGCAGTTTTTCATGAAGCTAAGAATGCCATGTGACCCCGCAACCCCCCTACTATGTATATATTTAGAAGAACTGAAAGTAGGGACTCGAATAGATATTTGCAAACCCAATGGTCATAGCACCATTATTAATAATTGCCAAATAATGGAATGGAAGCAACCCATGTCCATCAAAAGATGAATGGGTAAACAAATTGTGGTATACACACACACACACACACACACACACACATACGCACACACACGATGGAGTATATCAGTTTTAGAAAAGAATGAAGTCCTGATGCATGTATCAATGTGGATGAATCTTAAGAATATTATGAATGAAGTGTGAGAAACAAAAGGAAAAATATTTTATGAGTTCATTGATACAAACTAATTATTATAAACATGCTCATAGAAATAGAATCTAGAATACAGTGTGCCAGGTGATAGATTGGGATGGAAAAAAGGGAGCTGATGCTTAATTTGTGCAAAATGTATAACTGAGTTGTTTGTTAAAGTTTGGAAATGGATGGCTGTGATGGTATCCCATTATTATGAGTGTAAATTCATGCTAAATTATATATGTATGTGGTTGAAAGGGGGTGTTTTGGACTGTGTATGTTGCTAGAAGGTAAGTTAGAAGATAAGCCATAGGACTTTATAAAATAGTAAACCATCTTTTGGATGGTGGTATGGGGTAAATAGTATAATTAGAAGAATGTTATTTCATAGTTTATATTAAATGTACAACAGTACTACAAGGTTTTAGTAATAGAGGAGCATATTGGAAAATAAACCTTATGTAAACTATGTACTATAGTTAATAATAGTGTTTAATATTTATCTCATCATTTTTTAACACTGCACAAATGCAAAGTGTCAACAATAGTGGAATATATGGGAATGTTTTTAAATGAATTTTCTGTATATCTACAACTTCTCTCACTTAAAACTAACAATAAATTTAAAAATCAGCATGCTAAGTGATAGACACCAGGCACAAAATACAACATATTCTTTGATTCCATTTATATTACATGTAAATATAAATAAATTTATAGAGACAGAAATCAATTAGTGGTTACGTAGGTCTAAGGAAGGATAGAGGGACTGAAAGTTGATGGCTAAATGGTATGAAGTTTCTCTTTTTGGAATAATGAAAATCTTCTAAAACTTATTGTGGTGAAGAATGCACACCTCTGATTATACAAAAAATGATTGAGTGCTAGCTTCCCACATTGGAGGTTCTGGGTTCAATTTCTGGGTCCAGTAAGATACACACAAAAAATGCTCAGAGAACTTTGGTGAAATGTGTACAAAAATGTACAAGCAAATAGCAAATGTGATGCCTAATTCAAAATTAAAAATACCGTGGAAATTTCTTTATATGGAGAGACATTGTGCTCTACATATACATAGAACATATTATATATATATAAATATATGTGTACAATACATTATATATTGCTTATTAATGCATATAAACTATGTGTATACATATTTTTGTTCATTTTTAATATGTTGCCTGATAGTCAATAAACTGATAGTCACACAAATAAGGCACATAATATTTCTCTTTATTCCAGTTTCTCATTTGTATATTTGATGATATCATCAGTAAAAACAAAACTATACATTATGGAAAAATTCACAGTACTCAATACCAATCAAAAAAAATTCAAAAACTCATCACCATCTTGTGAAACATTTAGGGATTCCCATGCATTCAGCACTGTGCCACAATATTTATATTAATCAATTCACTTTTATAAACACAAATGTCTATAACATGTATACTCTTGTCTTTTCCATTTTGTGGATGAAAAAAAGAAAGGATAGAAAAATTAGGTAAAATATATGAAGTCACTAATAAGTGGTCTAGCCAAGAAGGAAATTCACTCACTCTGAATCCAAGGCATCTGTTCTCACTGGGATTTCACCACTGCAATTTTCCATTTCTCAGATTGATTTGATGGGGGTTTGTAAATGAAGGCTTATGTGACTATTTGCTAATTTTGTTTGTATGTTTCCAAGGGAACTAGACTTGATTAATTTGGGCATTTGAAGGACAATGGTATAATTGGTCTTGTTCTACCTACAGGAATAGGACAGACAGGGGACATTTTCTCTGAAAATAATGCAGATAGAATTGTAAATTTTCTCAAACCTCAGTGGTTGAAAAATTCTTCCTGTATTTAACCTCCTTTGTTCATTGGTAATATATGACCCTGACAGCAAAGGAAGATGAATATTTCTGGATATATTTCTATTCAACACTTTCTTTTTTACATAAGTATATATCTGGTGAAACCTTGAAGAAAAATCTAAATGGTAAGTTAGTTTATATCTAGGATTAACATTGAAGCCAAAAAAATCTTATTGTATTTAATCTTCTTAGTTTATTGTTCATTTATGGCCCTGTGTGGAAAGAAAGATGAATCTCTGTGGAAATTTTTCTATGCAAAAATTCCTCTTACAGAAATAGATTTCTGGTGATACCTTGGGGAAAAAAAAGTATGGTAAGTTAGTCGATAACTAGAATTTCTGAAAATAGGATTTGGTTTTAAACTAAAAATTTGAATTGTATAATAGGCATGATGGTTATGTTATAGTTGAGTACTTAATTCATTCAACATCATCAGCCTTGCTTTTGTAGCATTGCTAAGAGTAACAATACCTAATAAGCAGTTTTAATCTTTTAGTTAGGATAAACGTAACTGATGTTGAAAAGCTTTTAAATACCAGGTTTTCCTATTTACATAAGGGTTTGATGCCATATATACTTCAAGGATTATTCAATAACAAGAGAAAATATATTTTCTCAAACTATAATTGAAGTTCAATAACATAGAGTCAACATAATCATTGAATAACTTTGAAATAGATAATTGCAGAGATTATTAATTTATTTAATTTTTTGTTTCACCTCTTTAGATGCAAATTAAAAATAATTTCAAAAGCTTTAAATTCAAAGCTTTTATTTCCTAAATTAAAAAAAAATGATGTGTTCGTATGTGAAGCCATTTTATCCTGGGTTTTCTAAGTTGGGAGGTTTTTTATGACTAATTATATCATGTTCATCTATTTCTTCTTTTGTCAATGTAGGCTGCTTGTGTGTTTCTAGGAATTTGTGTACTTCCTCTAAATTTTCTATCTTGTTGGCATAAAATTTTTCAAAGTATCCTCTTATGAGACTCTTTATTTCTATAGGGCCAGTGTTGGTACCCCTTTCCCCTTTTCTTATTTTATGTATTTGCATCACCAATTTTTTTCTTTGTTAGCCTAGCTAAGGGCTTATCAATTTTACTAATCTTCTCAAAGAAGCAGATTTTGGTGTTGTTGATTCTTTCTAATGTTTTATTATTTTCTATTTCATTTAGTTTTGCTCTAATCTTTATTATTTATTTCTTTCTACTTCCTTTAGGGTCATTTTTTTGTTTTTTCTAATTCTTCTGGGTATGCAGCTAGGTCTTTTATTTTAGCTCTTCTCTTTTAATATAAACATTTGTGGCTATGAACTTACCTCTCCCTACAGCTTTTGCTGCATCCCATAGGTTTTGATATGTTGTGTTGTCATTTTCACTCTTTTCAAGGTAATTACTGATTTCCTTGCAATTTCCTCCTTGATTCACTGTCTGTGAATCATAACTTCCATATCTTTGTGCCTAATCTGTTTCTCTTCCCCTAACTGATTTCCAGCTTCATTCCATTGTGGTCAGAGAAATTACTTTGCATATTTTAGATCTTTCTGAATTCATTGAGAGTTGTTCTTTGGCTTAGCATGCTGTATATCTGAGGCAGTGATCCATGTGCACTCGAGAAGAATATATAAGTTGCTGTATTTGGTTGTAATGTAATGTATGGTCCAGATCCTGTAATGTATTATTCAAAGTCTTTGTTTCTTTATTGAAACTCTGTTGAGATGTTCTGTATAATGGTGATAATGGTTTAATAAAGTCTTCCAGGGATTGAGGGAACATGGATGATGGGCTAGACATAAAATTCTTAGCTCTCACTAAAACAACAAAGAAAAAGCCAGATGCTGCTTTGGGGACATTCTTGGGGGCACAGCAAACCAGAACATTGCTTACTAACTCCCAGATGAGTGAGGGTCAGAGACATGAAGAAGCGAAAACAAGTAATCATGAGTTATTAAACCTCCTGGCTGCCAGGATTGGCTCCCCTTCTTCATTCCTGAGATATTAAGCAAGGGTGAAACTCCTGGTGAATTGTATCTAACTGAGAGTAAAGCACATGTCTACCTACATGGGAATGTGCTCTGATTCATCTAGGAGTGTACTGGACAGACAGGAAAGCCAGGAATATTTGGGGGTTTCTTTCCTTGATGGCAGGAATGTGCACACATACCCAGCCCTCATGGAGGACAGACTAGGTGGAGACCCTGGCCCCCTGCTCAAAATGGGAATGTGACAGCAGATTTCCTCTGAGGAAGAGGGGTCTGGGAGAATGGAAAGGGATTTTTTTGTGGTGAGTTTAGCCAGCTGGACCCACCTTAAATATCAGAAGGGACCACAACTCAACAGAGAGAGATGAGGGGGATTGCCTCAGGCTGGTTTTCATGCCCAGCCACCATGGTAAAGAGAAAAATTACATCAGTGAGGCAGCAGAGACAGGAAGCAATCAGCACCACTCCAGCAACTGCAGCAGATTAAACCTCCTTGAGGGAAAAGGAACCGAGAGCCTTCTGAAAGGCTAATGAACCCAAAGACTTACAATAGCTCAGTGGAAGAATTCCTCCTTTGCATGTTTGAGGTCCCTGGGTCAATTGCTGGCTATTCCTTGAGAAGAGATCCACTAGGTTATCAGGCATCCAGCTGAAAATTTATGACAGGGAACATATGGACATTTTCCTTGTATTATCTTTTCTTGGATCTCTTATATTTTTAAGTTTCATTTTCCTTTATTTCCCTTACTTTGCTCACCAAAACCCAGCTCAAAACCTGCAGAGGGCAGAATGCAAGGTGAATGATTGAGGAAAACCAGCAGCCTGAAAACATCCTTATGTGCCTGTAGCCACTTGGCAGTTTGATGTAAGTATGAATTCAAAAAATATATATTGAATCATACTTTTAAATTGATCTGTTAATCTGGGAATGACTAAGTTATAATTAGGGCATTGAGTCCCAACCCTTGGTGGGTGGGGGAATCGAATATAAAAGGCAAGACAAAGGACAGAGTGAGCAGTTTTGAGGAGAAGTTTTGATGTTGGAGTCTTGAGCTGGAGCCCAGGGAAATAAGAGAGCTTGGTCATGAGGAAGGAGAGAAGGGTCCAGGATAGAGACAAGCCATTCACCTGATAGTCTACAGCTGGCCTATGGAGAGAAGCAAACCCTAGAGAGCCTCATATTCTACAGCTGACCTTGTGGAGGAACCAGAGAAACAGCCCAGAGAGAAACAAGGACTGAGAAGAGAGGAACCCAAGAAGCCTGAATTCTGGCAAACGGCAGCTGTCTTGCTCCACATGGCAATGGAGTTTGGTGAGGGAAGAAACTTATGGTTTATGTCCTGGTGTTTTGGTCAGCCAAAGGTGTGCCCTTTGAAAATATACCAAATTGGTCGGTCTTCATAAAGGGTATTTATTTGGGGTAGAAGCTTACAGTTACCAGGCCACAAAGCATAAATTTCTTCCC
>PVKH010043441.1:0-10714 GCA_004027955.1 Chaetophractus vellerosus | reverse complement strand
TCCTGGAAATTATTAAGACCTTCATTGATGTTTGGTCTGCAATTTTTGACTTGGGGAACGCCTTTTTTTTTTTTTGCCATCCCACTCTGAGAAGAGGACCGGGAAAAAGTTGCTTTACAATGGTAAGGTCTACAATATGTATTCACTCTACTGCCATATGAGTATATACACTCACCCACTATCTGCCCCCAATGGGTCAGATGGCATTTGAGGAAGCTATCTTTGCCTAAAGTACAAGGAGTGTTCCATTATACAGTTGACATCATATTGGTGGACCAGCACATGGAAAAAACTGTCCAGGGACTGCATATATTGCTAAGTGGATTTCAACAATACAACTGAGCCATAAATCCCAACAAGATTCAAGGCCCTGCCCAGCAGGTCACATTCTTAGGTAGTATATTGGCCAGAGTCCAGCATTGGATTCCTGACCTGGTACAGGGCAAATTACTTTTGCTAAAGTCACCCACCTCCAAAAAGGAAGCTCAGCAGTTATTAGTCTATTTTTGTGTTGGTGCCAGCATAATCTACATTTTGGTATCTACCTGGCTCCTCTAAATGGGGTCCTGCTGAAGGCAGAGCCATAGAACTATTTTTTGGATAGTGGGGCCAAGGATTGAATCTGGTACCTTGTATGTGGGAAGGTGGTGCTCAACTACTGCACCACATCAGCTCCCCTTAGGTAGTTTCTTCATTTGTTTGCTTGTTGTTGTTTTTTTTGTTTTTCTTTTTAGGTGATACTGGGAACTGAAATGGGGACCTTCCATGTGGGAAGCAGGTGCTCAACTACATGAGCCACATCCACTCCCCAGGAATTTAGATTAGAAAGTTCCATAGAGGAAGTGGACAGATTCCAAGAAACACACAAATAAGGAACACAGATGATAGAAAAAATAGAATGGCACCAAAACCAATCACAAGCAATGAAATTGAATCAGTCAAAAATTTTCCAACAAAATACATCCAGGGCCAGATGGCTTCACAGGTAAATTCTACTAAACAGTTTGAGATGAATTAACACCCACAATTTGAGAAGAATTAATACCCAACACATTTTATGAAGCCAACATTACACTAATACCAAAGCCAGAAAAAGATACTACAAGAAAAAAATTACAGAACAATTTCCCTAATGAACATAGATGCAAAAATTTTCAACAAAATACTTTCAAATAAAATCCAACAGCATATAAAAACAATTATACATCATGATCATATGGTTTTATTCCTGGTATGGAAGGGTGCCTCAACTTAGGAAAATCAATTAATGTAATATAACACATTAATAAATCAAAGGGGAAAAAAACCACATGATCATCTCAATTCATGCAGAAAAGTCATTGGACAAAACCCAACATCTTTCTTCATGAAAAATACTTCAAAAGATATGTATGGAAAGAAAGTCCCTCATTGCAGTAAAGGGTATATATGAAAATCCCACAGCAAACATTGTACTTGCTGGGGAGAGATGGAAAGCTTTCCCTCTAAGATCAGGGACAAGACAAGGGTGTCCACTGTCACCACTGATACTCAACATGGTGCTAGAAGTTTTAGCTAGAGCAAATAGTCAAGAACAAATAAAAGTCATCCAAACTGGAAAAGAGATAGTAAATCTATTTGCACACAACATGATTCTATATTTAGAAAATCCTGAAATAAATACAACAAAGCTACTTGAGCTAATAAATGAGTTCAGACATGATACACAAGATCAAAATGCAAAAACCAGTAGCATTTCTATACACTAGTGATGAGCACGCTGAGGAGGAATTGAAGAAAACATTCCATTTACAATAGTAACAAAAAGACTCAAATATCTAGGCTATAATTTAACCAGGAATGTAAAGGATTCATATTGAGAAAATTATAAGACACTGCCAAAAGAAATCAGAGACCTAAACAAATGGACATTCTGTTAATGGGTTGTAAGACTGAAAATCATGATGATGTCAATTCTACCCACATTGATTTATAAATTCAATACAATACCAATCAAAACTTCATCATCCTAAAAAAATAAACTATCAAACTTATATGAAGGGAAAGGGATCTCAAATAGTCAAAAATATCAGAGAGAGAGAGAGAGAGAGAGAGACTCATGCTTCCTGACCCTGCAGTGTAATATAAAGTTATAGTGGCCAAAACAGCATGGGAAACTAAAGGGCAATGACTGTGGGAATATGGCCAAAGGGATACAGATAAAGCTTAGCTCTTACTAAAACAACTGAGAGGGAGTCTAGGGAGGTATTGATGACCTGCTTAGGGGTACAGCAGACCAGGACACTGCTTCACAAATAACAGAACAGTCAGGGACAGAGAGGAGGGAGCCAAAACAGGAAACTGTGCATTATTGATCCTCCTGACCACTGGGAAGTGCTCCCATCCCCCATCCCTGAGATATCAGGTGTGGGTAAAACTCCTGGCAAATAGTATCTAAGAGGAGAACAGGCTTCTTCCTCCCTGCCAGCACCTATAGATATATATAGAGCAGGGGGGATGCTCTAGGTCATCTAGGATGGTGCAAGAAAGAAATGGAAGCTGGTGACAAACCTTGAGATACTCCCACATGTTGCTGGAAGTGGCACTTATATCCTACCCTTAGGACAAACAGCTTAAGTAGAGCTGCTGGATTCCTCCTCCAAAGGGAGTCTGCAGGCAACCTCCCTGGGAGGAGGAGGAGGAGGAGGAGGAGGAGGAGGAGGAGAGGCTGGAGAGTGGTACCTTTGCAGTTATTTTAGCCAGCCAAGCCCCTCTTGGGTTTTGGAAGTGACCCTGATATGACAGAGATAGGAGAGGGGGATCTTCTCAGGCAGGCTTCCATGCCTAGCAGCCTAGGTAAAGAGAATTTACATCAGAAAGGAGGCAGACATAACAGGGGTGGAATAGGGGCTGATAGGTTTCTGAAAAGCCTTGTTAACCTAAAGAAGACACATTAGATCAGCAGAAGAGCTCATGCCTAGTTAATACAATATCCCTGGCTTGATGCCCAGCTCCTCTCTGAGAAGTGATACAAGGTTATCAAGCACTCAGTGAAACTTTATGACAGAGAACATATTGACAAACTCTTTATATTAGATTTTATTGGATCTCATTTTTTGTTGTTTCCACTTTGCTTTCCTTCTTTTACTCACAAAAAACCTGCCTTAAACCCTGCAGAGGACAGGGTAAAGGTGATTGATTGTTGACTAACAACAGCCTGAGAAGATCACTAGGGGTCCAAGAGAAAAGACTGTTTTTCTGTGTTTATCTTGGCTTTTTGATCATTTTCCTGCCTTTTTCTTCTTTTTCTTTTAATAAAATGATTAGCTGCTATCTTGATTTTTGTTTTTGTATTCCCCCTTCCTTTGCTTTTCTGTATGTCTGTTAGTCTTTTCTCTCATTCTTTTGTTTCCCAATTTTCTCTACCTATGCTATAACTTTTCCCTACTTAATTCTATTTTCTGTTTTCTGTTGTTCTTTCATTCCACCTCTTTGGGCTTGGTCTTCAATTATTCTTGTACCCATTTCTCTCTCTCTCTCTTACTTTCTCTGGGTTTTATTTTCTCTTTTTAATTTTTTTTCTTCCTTTCCTTCTCCCTTCTACTTCTTCTTCCCCTCATCTCATCATTCTGGACTTTTAATTCATTCTATATTTTCCTGCGTTCTGTTTCATGTTTCATTGTTTCTATTCTGCTTTTCTAATCTTATTCTTCTGTACTTACTCAGGTTAATTATTCAATTGCCTACATTTTGTATGGTCCTTCTACCTTTTACTATTATCACTACTATCACTTATTCTCTCTTCCTATCTCTTCCTATTTCTCTGGTACTAATATTTTTTCCCAAGGGAATATAGACATTGGAATAGAAATAGAATAATAGGAATGAAGTGTCAAAGTGAAACCTTTTCTTACTCAAAAATAACAAAATAAAACCATAGAGCAGAGAGTGAATCAAATCAACTGAATAAACACACCAAGATAAACAGATGACTAGATACCAACAAAAAAATACAAGTCACACTGAGAAACAGAAAGCATGGCCCAGTCCAATGAACAAACAAAAACCAAGAGGAGATGCAGAACATAGAACCTTAATCAGAGATATCCAAATATCTTGAATCAACTAATTAAGTGAAGAAAGAGATTAAGGATATTAAGAAGACACTGGAAAAGTCACCACGGGCAGGGTTGAGCCCCCACAGGCATGGCAAAGTCACCGGTGAAAAACGTGCTTCACGAAGCCCAGCAGCCCGCAAAACAGGGAGCACTGCTGCTCACAAAACATGGAGCGGAGCCGCCCGTGAAAATGGAATGGAGCCACCCATGAACAGAGCGAGCCACCTCCGCAGAGGGCTGACTCGGTGCGTCACCACAAAGATGGGGGGAGACAAGAAGCAGACATAGAAAAACACAGAAGAATGGACACACAGCAAGAGCAAGCAGCAAGGGGGGGTGGATATGTAACAAAAAAAAAAGAAGACACTGGGAGGACACACTAAAGAAATTGTAAACATACATCAAAAGATAGCAGATATAATGGCAATGAATGGCACAATCCCAGAAATCAAAAATGCAATGGAAGCACACAACAGCAGATTTGAACAAAGGAAATAATTAGTGATGTGGAGGCAGTACATCTGAAATCAAACAGATAAGAGAACAGATAAAAAGATAGAAAAACATCCAGCAGAGACTCAGGGACTTGAACAACAACACGAAACACACAAACATATGCATTATAGGCATCCCAGAGGCAGAAGAGAAGGGAAAGGGGATAGCAGGAGTTTTGAAGGAAATAATGGCTGAAAACATTCTAATCATATTGAAGAAGATGGATGCACATATCCAAGAAGCACAGTACACCCCAAACAATATAAATCCCAACAGGCCTATTCCAAGACATAAACATGTCAAATTGTATAATGCTCAAGACAAAGAGAGAATACTGAAAACAGCAAGAGAAAAGAAAACCATCACAACAAAAGAAGTTCAATAAGATTAAGTGCTGATTTCTCACCTGAAACAATGGGGACAAGAAAGCAGTTGTATGACATAGTGAAGGTTCTAAAATTAAAAAACAAACAAACAAAAAAAAAAACTTCCAGCCAAGAATTCTCTATCTAACAAAACTGGCATTTAAAAATGAGGGAGAGTTCAAAATATTCAGAAACAGAATCTAAGAGAGTATGTCAAAAAGAAACCTGCACTTCAAGAAATACTAAAAGGAGTTCTACAGCCTGAAAGGGAAAAAAAAACAAGAGAAAGAGTCAGAGGAGAGTATAACCAGAAACAAAAAGATGAAAGAGTAAGAAAAACAATATATGATGTATATAAACCCAAAGATAATATGGTTAAACTAAGTAATTCCATGACAATAATAACTGAATGTTAATGGACTAAATTCACCAGTCAAGAGATAGAGACTGGCAGAAAGGATATGAAAATATGACCCATCTATATGCTGTCTACAAGAAACCCACCTTAGACCCAGGGATTCAAGAAAGCTGAATGTGAATGGTTGGAAAACAACTTTACAAGTAAATAACTAAAAAAGGAAAGGAGTAGCTATACTAATATCAGACAAAAAAGACTTTAAATGCAAAACTGTTTTAAGAGACAAAGACAGACACTATATATTAATAAAAGGGGTAATCATTCGAGAAGAAAGAACAATCATAAACATTTATGCACAAAACCAAGGTGTCTCAAAATACATGAGGCAAACACTGGAAAAAATAAGTGGAGAAATAGATGCCTCTACAATTATAGTGGGGGACTTTAATACATCATTATCACCATTAGACAGAACATCTTAGAAAATCAATAAAGAAACAAAGACTCTGAATAATACATTAGAGGATCTGGATTAATAGACATATACAGAAAACTACACCCAAATTGGCATGTACAGCATGTCTGTGGTTGAAATTTTCAATGTTAGGAATTTGGCAAAATGACAAAGAATGATTCCTGGTTTAGGGTTTTGAATGGGGATCATTTAGGCCAGGGCACATCTGGGGCAGGATTCTAGGAATTGTGTGAGTGATCATTTGGCATAGTGTGTTGCATCAGTGTGTAGAGACCCACATAATGAGTGAGAAGGTGTTGATGTCCCATCCTAGGGAGGCCTACTGTGTTCTCAGAGAGATAGGAGTCACCTCAGAGCATTGGTCGTGCCTAATATGGGAGGACAGACCAATGTGTCAAGCCCTCAGTGAAGATGAAAGTAACTATGAATCTTGTACTTCAAGGAATGAAGCCTGGTGGTCACCATGGGCTTGAAGAGGAGGAGGAGACAGGAATAAAATACATGGAACAGGGGGCATTTTGGTGATGATGGAAGTGTTTTGCATGATTTTGCAAAGATGGACACAGGCCATGTTAAATTTTATCAGATCTTATAAATGTATACAAAGTAAACCATAATGTGAACCATTGATGATGGTTAGTAGCTACATTTCAATATTTGTGCATCAATTGTAACAAATTTACCATCCACATATAAAATGTTATTGATGGGGGAAAGGAGAAAAGTGGGAAGATGGGTATATGGGAATCCCCTGTATTCTGTATGTGACTCTGCAGTGACCTAAAATTTCTTTGAAGAAGAAACAATGAAAAAAATAAGATACTGGGGAAATAAATGGAAGAAAATGTCACTGTACATACAGGATAGCAGTCTTAGAGTGATGGAAGGCAAAATGTAAAAAGTATTTTTCTCAATATTTTTCATTATTTTTTTAATATTCCAATTTTTAAAAATATTATTCTATTTTTATTTTTATTAATTTTTTCTGTATTTACTTCTTATGTATAAAACTATCATTACTATCTCATTTTCTTATTAATTAACTGTATGTGGCTATTTTACTTTCTTCATTTTTTGCAGAAGTTTTGGATCACAGAAGGGTTACAACTGTGGCAGGGGAGGATTGTTTGTGTGGGGTGTCAGTGAGGGGAGATTCATGGGAGGAAGTTCATCTGGGTATACATATAAGACATATAAATGTGTTCAAATGTTCATGGGGAATTTTCACGGTGGGTGGAGATTCACACAATAACCAAAAGAATATCAAATTCCTATCTGGGGGAGCACTGCCACATTCTCCAACGAAACAACAAGAATGCCCCAAGTACAGGGACAATGACATGTGAAGGAGGGTGGTCCATTGAAGAACGCTTGATATTGATGACTATAGTTATTAGCCTTTGCTCCTGAAATTGAAACTTAGCCTAGTAATGATGTAGGGTGCCTAAGAGTTATATACAGGGAGCCTCCTTGTTGCTCAAATGTGGCCTCTCCTTAAGCCAAACTCAGCATGTAAAAGCAATAACTTCCCCCCAGCATGGGACTTGACTCATGGGGAGGAGCCTCCCTGACACTGAGAGATTGCTACCAAGTACTGACAAGCAATGCATCTGGACAAAAAAAAGCAAAAAAACCCAAACTAAACCAAAACCAAAACACCTTGATTAAAAGGGGGGGGGGGCGCGGGCGGGAGCTAAAGACAAATGAGTTTGTATGGCTAAGAGACTTCAAATTGAGTCAGGAGGCCATCCCAGAGCTAGCACTTATGCACATCTCAACAGGATCTCATTGACAGCCAAAGTAGGTACAACTCCAAATAGTGAAGCTTCTCAAGGTTATGGAGACATCCAGATATTATAGTCAGGGCAGATAGCTCAGGAATATGGCCCATTCCCAGTGTGTCCTAATCTGGTATTTATGCTCACTAGTGTGACTGAGTTAGACTCAGCAGTGTTTTCCCTATGCATGATTCTTCTGTCCTTCTAGTTGAACTTATAATTAGTACTAGAGTTGGTAGGTGTACATCTAAGAGACTTAAATATTCAGGCTACCCATGTGCCAGCTGAACCCTGAATCACAACAAAGTTGCAACACTTACTCTCCAGTTCGATGGACCCACACAGGACAACTAAAGGGGAGGAGATGATGGACAAACAACATACCAAGGTACCAAGAGTGCCTACAATTGTAAGCAAGAGAGTCCCATCATCAGATATATGGATTGAAGACCCCTTAATTAATGGTGGAGTGGGCATCATCATCCCAGAGTTCTCAGGATTGGGAAATGAACTCTGGACTAAAATAAACTTGCTAGTATTCTATAGACTTATTGTGATTCTAGCAATGAAAGAAATAACATTGTGTAGACATTGACCCATGGATGTTCTGGGGCTAGGGAGAAGAAACAGGAATAATAGGGGGACATTTTTGGACTTGGGAATTATCCTGAATGACATTACAATAACAGAACCAAGCCATTATATACCTGGCCATAACTTACAGAGTCGAATTGGAGAGCCTGTAAACTACAATGTAAACTATAAGCTGGGCTTAGTGGCATTGCTCCAAAATGTCTTTATCAGTTACAATGACTATATCACACTGCTGAAAGATGTTGCCAATGTGGGAAAATGTGGGAGTTGTGGGGAGCAGGGCATGTGGGAATCCCCTATATATTCTCTGTAATATTTATGTAACCAAAGTATCTTTTAAAAAATAAAAAAGTGAAAAAAAAACCCAGCATAGCATTGGCTGTTTTGACCACTGAATTAAATTGAGAGTTCAGAAATAGACCATCATTTATATGGTCAACTGACTGTTTTTTTTTGTTTTTTGTTTTTTGTTTTTTTTTTTAAAGATTTATTTATTTTATTACATATCTCCCCTCCCCCCCGCTGCGGTGATGTGCCGAGAGTGGTCACTGCACAGGCGTGGCTTTCCCCGCTTGTGGGCGGTCTCTGCGTCCGTTCACGGCCGGCGCTTGCTTCAGTTCGCGGGTGGCTGGCTGCGCTCCATCCGCAGGCAACCTGCCCTGCCCGTGGCGGCTCTTGCCCTGTCCGTGGCAGCTTCTTGCCCTGCCCACGGCAGCTCCGGCCCGCCCATGGCGGCTTGCCATTCTCAAGGCGGTCTGCCCGCTAGGAGAGGTCCCCGGGAATCGAACCCAGGGCCTCCCATGTGGTATGCCGGCGCCCTATCCACTGGGCTATCGAGCCGGCCCCCAACTGACTGTTGATAAGCCTACCAAGTCCACTTTTCTGGGAAAGAACAGTGTTTTTAATAAATGGCCTGGGAGGACTGGATATCCATAATCAGAAGAATGAAAGAGGACCCCTATCTCATTCCCTATACAAGAATCAACTCAAAAAGATCAATGACAGAAACATAAAAGTTAGGACTATAAAATTCTTCGAAGATAACACAAGCAAACATCTACAAGACCTTGTAGTTGATGGGGGTCACTTAAATATTATACCCAAAGCAAGAAAAGAAAACATAGATAAATGAGACCTCCTCAAAATTAAATACCTCTGCACCTCAAAGGACTTTGTGAAGAGTGTAAAAAGGCAGCCTACTAAATGGGAGAAAATATTTAGAGATCATACCTCTGACAAGGGTTTAATACCAATGATATACAAAGATATATTTTAACTCAACAATAAAAAGTCCAATTAATAAATGGGCAAAAGTCTGGAATAGACATTTTTATAAAGAAGAAATACAAATGGTGAAAAAATATATAAAATGTTTAACATTACTCATTAGGGAAATGCAAATCAAAGTTACAATGAGTTATATTAGTGGCTATCTGAATAACCACTAATAACAAAACAGAAAACTAAAAGTGTCAGAGAGGTTGTGGAGAGATAGGAATGCCTATCCACTGTTGGTGGGAATGTAGACTGGTATAGTCACTGTGGAAGTCTGCTGGTTTCTAAGGAAGTTAGATATAGATCTATGATGTTACCAGGAAATACCACTACTAGGTTTATACCTCCAAACACTGAGAACAGTGACACAAACAATCATCTCCACACCAATGTTCATACTGACATTATTCACAATTGCCAAAAGATGGAAACAACCCAGGAGTCCATTTATTGGCAAATGGATAAACAGTGGTATATATGCAAGATGGAATATCATTCAACTGTAAGTAGAAATGAAGTCAAGAAGCATGTAATAACATGGATGAACCTGAAGGACATTATATTGAATGAAGCAAGCCAGGCACAAAAAGACTAATATTGTATGATTTCACTATCATGAAAGAAATATAATGAGCAAACTCAAGGATTAATAGCTAGAATATGTAACTAGAGAAAATAATGTGGTTAAAGAATGGAAAGTTGAGGTTTAACCTATGCAGAATTGGTAAAAAAGTTGTTTGCAAATGTTTGGAAATGAACAGAAATTGTGAAAACAAATCATTCAATTTGTAACTAGCAGCACTAACATATGGGAATGATAGAGGTTTGTTTTGCATTGTTTTTCTTTTAATTTGGAGTAATGAAAATTCTCTCATATTGATTGAAGTGATGAATGTACAATTCAGTGATTATTCAAAATGTCACTGTAAACTTCAGATAAATTATATACTTAATGAACAATATAACATATGGTGGCTCAGGAGGAAATCACACAAAAATATAGATTATAGTTTGTAGTAATTTTTTGGCAATCATTTTTCAAAACTTTTTACAAATGTTTCACAACAATGCAAGGTATTTTTAGTGAGATGATGTATGGGAGACCTGTATAATGTTATGCATGTTTGTTTTATACATTCACAGCTTTTACTATACACTTAGTGTTTATGTATGTTCATGTATGAATGATATACTTCAATAAATTATTCTTAAAATGAAAAAACAAAAAATATAAATATATAGGTAGACAGTATATATATTAGTTAGATAGATAGATA
>PVKH010043440.1:0-10718 GCA_004027955.1 Chaetophractus vellerosus | reverse complement strand
GATGAGTTTGCTCCGATGAAAGACTGATGAAGGGTCCTCGATGAGTTCCTGGGAGAAGTTCACTGTCAAAAGACGAGCTGGGAAATTCTCTCTGAATGTTGAAATCAGTTCCCTTTTATAAGCAGTCAACTGAATGGATAACAGTGTCATCCATTCTTCATCCAATCTTGCTGATTGATTCAGATGCAATTAGCCCCAGGCTTGCTGGACCCAACAGCTGGGCACAATTACCTGGCCGAGTTGACACATTAGCCTAGCCATCACACTAACTATTAGGGAAATGCAAATCAAAACAACAATGAGATATTATCTAACAGTGCCATTATTAAAAATAACAGACAACAATTAATCCTGGAGAGCATGTGGAGAGATAGGAACACTCCTTTACTGTTGATGGGATTATAAAATGGTGCAGCCCCTGTGGAAGACAGTTTGGTGGTTTCTCAGGAAACTAAATATAGAACTGCTCTATGATCTGGAAATTCCTCTTCTAGGAATATATTCAGAACAACTAATAACTATGACACAAACAGACATCTGCACACCGATGTTCATAGTGGTGTTATTCACAATTGCCAAAAGATGGAAACAACCCAAGTTTCCATGAGCTAATGAATGGATAAACAAAATGTGGTATATACCTACTATGGGTTACTATGCTGCAGTAAGAAGAAATGAAATTGGCACACATATAATAACATGGATGCATCTTGAAGACATTATACTAAGCGAAGTAAGCCAGACACAAAAGGACAAATATTGCATGGTCTCATTAATATGAACTAAATGCAAAGAATAAACACATGGAATTAAAACCTCAAGTGCAGTTAATTAGGCGATAAGAGGAGGGTTGAGAAGAACTACTGATACTTAATGTATGTAGAAGTTTTAATTAACTTTACTTTAAAAGTGTGGAAATGGAGAGAGTTGAAGATAACACATTATAGTGAGTTGCAGCTTGTTTATAAATGGGGTTGTGGCTGAAAAGGGTAGTCTGGGAAAGTACATCACAACTGAAAGAAAGCTAAAGAATAATCTAGGGACTGAATAACACAGTGAACCCAGAGGTGGATGAGAATTGTGGTTGATGGTACAGATGCAAGAGTGTCTTGTTGTGAGCTAGAGCAGATGTACATCACTATTGCAGGGTGGTGGGAATGTGGAGAAGCATGGGAAAACTACAATTAGTGTGATCTATAGACAGTGGTTAACAGCAATACTATAATATTTTTGCATCAATGCCAAAGACGTACTGTGTTGATAATGGAGTGGTATGGAAAATGTTTGCCAAACTATGTTATGGACCATGGTTGGTGGTAATAGTCTGATGATATTATCTCATAATTTATAAAAAATGTTCCACCATGGTGTGGTGTGTTGGTGAAGGGGTGTTATATGGTAATTCTATACATGTGCATGATTGTTTTCTAAGTTCACAACCTCTGTAAGAAAAATATATTTTTAAAAAATAGGGTGGGTTGGGGGAAAATACACCAAATATAAGATAAGGACTATAGTTAGTAGTAATATTTTGATGATGCTTTTGCATAGTTTGTAGCAAATGTTATACAACAATTCAAGGTCTTGGTGGAGGGGTGATGTATGAGACCCCAGTATGATATTATGAATATTTATTTTGTAAGTTCACAATTTTAATATACACTTGTTGTTTATGCATGTATGAACGATATACTTGAATAAAATTATTTTAAAATTATAGGGATTACCATAAACACCACTTCCTTCCCCTCCCACACTTTCCCATTAACAACATCTTTCATTAGTGTGGTAATTGCTACTAAGCATGGTCTATAGTTTACATTATGGTTTGCACTTTGCAATGCACAATTTTATAGATTTTGACAACATGTAAAATGGCTTGTATCTGTCATTGCAATATCATGCAGAATAATTCCAATGTCCCCAAAATGCCCCATGTAATATCTATTCTTTCCTCTCCCTCCTCAGAACCTCTGGTGACCATTGTCTTTATATCAATGTTACAAGTTCTTCCATTACTAGAACAATAATAAGTCTACTTTAGTCCATAGTTTTATTCCCTCCTTATGTTTGTTTGTTCCTCAATCTTGAGGATTTGGGGATGGTGATACCCACTCTGTTTCTCACAGAGAGGGGGCTTTGATACCATGGGTCAGATGGATGGAACTACCCTGCTTGCAGTTATAGAATCTCTGTTTTGGGGGGATGTGTGTTGTCTATCATCATCCTTTTGTTAGTTGTCCTGGGTGAGTGTGATGAACTGAAGAGGAGGTGTTGGCTGCAATTCTGATGAGATTCAGGGCTCAACTGGCATAGGAACAGCTAGAAGATTTGTCTCTGGGACATATTTTTAATGGGTATTGTGCTAATTATAAGTTCAAATACATGGGGCAGAAAAACCATGTGTAGGAAAATGATGAGTCTAACTCTGATACAACGGGGGGATAGGTTATCCTATATTTCATGGTAAGGACCACCAATGGGATGCTGATTTCCTGGGGCTACCTACCCTGCCTATAGTGACTAGCTGTCTCTAGAGCCCTCGGGAACACCCCTGCTTGCGGTGCTGTTTACTGTGGCAGTCAGTGAGAGTCTCCTGTGATGTACATAAGTGTAACCTCTGGAATGACCTCCAGACTCATTTGAAATCTTTTAGCCATAAAAATTTATTTGTATTTAATATTTCCCCCTTTTGGTCTAGGTCTTTTGCCAAATGCACCACTAGTTGGTGCTTGGTAATAATCCCTCAGTGCCAGGTAGGCTCATAATTGGGAGTTATGTCCCATTCCAGGAAGGAAGGTAGTGAGTTTATATGCTGAGCATGGCTTAGAGAGAGGCTACTTTTGAGTAACAAGAGGCTTTCAGGAGGTAACTCTTAGGCAATACACATTACTAGGCTAAGTTTCAACTTCATAAGAACAAGGTTCATAAGTACAAGCATCAATATCAAGGGCCTGTATTATTGGTCTGTCCTCCTTCATTAGGCACTGCCCATGTACCCTAGAGATTCTTGCCACTTTATGAGAGAATGTAGCAGGACTCCCCAGGATGGGAATTCAATATTCCACGAGTTTTTCTGTGGATCTCCACCCACCAAGAAACACCCCATGACCATATGAACACATTCATATTCCACAGAAGCATGCCCCAGGTGCACCTCTCTTCACACATTCCCCCACAACTGACGCCCGGCACTAGTGATCCTCCCCCGCCAGAGTTGCAACACTACTGTAACCCAATGCTTCCCCCAAAACAAAGCCAAAAATAATAATAAAATTTAAAAATTAACAAAATAAATATTTGGCATTGTGCCTTTCATCACTGTATGATCTGTTTTCTTTTATGTATATTGACAATTTCTTCTGTACGTTTCCCCAGTGCCTTATTGTTTCTTCCCTTCATTTTCCAAAAAGCTTTAGGTTATAGAAAAATCACATAGAAAATATAGGGGATTCTCATATACCCCCCCAAGCCTCCCCTACTAATAACATCCTACATGCATATGATATATTTGTTACAATTTATTAATACATATTGAAGCATGCTACTAACCATGGTCAATGGTTTACATTATGGTTTACCTTTTGGACTGTATACTTTTATAGGTTATAACAAATCATATAATGTCCTTTATCCATCATTGCAAGAACTTGCAGAACAATTCCACTGACCCCCAAACGTCCTATATTCCACCCATTCTTCCTTCTCCCTCACTTTGGAAACTATGTCAACCACTAAGTTTCAGTTTTTGAAGAATAATGTTCATAGTTACATGCATTAATATTGAGGTATTGACATACTAATCTATTTTTTATTAGGTACTGCCTTTCTATTTGAGAACATATCAGGACTTCCCAGGATGAGAGTTTAATATTTTCTTGTATATTGCATGGGTCTCCACTCACTGTGATAACACCCTATGCCAAGATCAACACATTCATATTCCATTGAAACATGCCCCAGTTTCACCCTTCCCCACGTATCCCCCCACCACTGATGTTCTGTACCAGTGACCCTCCCCTGCTATATTTGCACCCCCCAAAACACCAAACAAACCGTTCCTACCATTGTAGTATCAACCACAGACCTACAAATCCCCAGAATTCACCTGTTCCTTCCTCCAGTCCTCCTCTCAGTTCCATGGATAGTCCATCCCAACCTCCCCCACCCTGCTTACGCTCACATTTCAGCACCAACAACCCCCCTCACATTCCTGCACCACCATCACTCCCTTCTACTGCCAAACTACCCCCTTCCACATAATCATGGGTTTTGCCTATAGTGAGCATGGTCCACCACATTCTACTACCTTTCTATCTCCTGATAATCTATCTTACAGAAACTCTAGCTCTGTGAGTCTGCTCCATAGGCTTAGGTCATATCAGTGAGGTCATGCAATATTTGTCCTTTGGTGACTGGCTTACTTCATTCAACATAAGTTCTTCAAGATTCATCCATGTTATCCTATATATTAATACTGCATTCCTTCTTACAGCTTAGTAATATTCCATTGTATGTATGTAGCACATTTTGCTTATCCATTCATCTGTTGATGGACACTTGGGTTGCTACCAACTTTTGGCAATAGTGAATAATGCTGCTATTAACATTGGTGTGCATATATCTGTTCATCTCCCTGTTTTCAATTCTTCTGGGTATATACCCAGCAGTGAGATTGCTAGATCATATGGTGGTTCTATAGTTAGCTTCCTGAGGAACCACCAAACCATCCTACACATTGGCTGCACCATTCTGCATTCCCAGCAGCAATGGATGAGGGTTCCCATTTGTCCATATCCTCTCCAACACTTGTAGTTCTCTGATTTTTTAATAGCTGCCAGTCTAATAAGCATGAAATGATATCTCATTGTAGTTTTGATTTGACAGCATCTTTTGATGATGCCTTGATTTGGACACTTCCATGACTTCAGAACTGTAAGCTTTTAACCTAATAAATTCCCATTATAAAAGCCAACACATTTCTGGCATATTGCTTCCAGTAGCTTTTAGCAAACTAAAACATACAGTATAATTTCCTTGTTTCTCTTTTGCTTCATGTAGTTTATACCAAAAAAGTAGCTAAAAAATTACTTCCTGATCATATTTGTCAGACTTTCAGTGGAAGTGCTAGTTCATACTCCTTGAAATTAGGTGACATATTGATTTTATTTCTGCAAGCAAGCTTTGACACACTTGGTGGCCAGTTTTTCACTTTCCCCCTTGAATCAAAGTTATTTTAAAGTAAATAAGACATGAGCAAGAAAATAATTGCTGTTAAAACTATCTTGTTATGCTTCTCGGAACACCAGATATTCCCAGATGAGGGCATCCAATAACATTATTTATAGGCTGAATATGTGTGTTCATGTGAAATTAGGCAAGAATTTAGATGCCAACCAAACTTCTCTGAACCCCAATGCATGCCTCTGTCACTGAAGTTAAAGGGGAGACAGCCACCCACCATTAATATAGGAATAGCTTAAGCAGACAAATAGTGGAAATTGGTTTGTAAATGTTACATTACAAGTAACAGAGACCAAGTGATCTTTTCTTTTAAGTTTAGCATTTGTTCAGTAAATTATGAAAATTGTATAATTTGGTCTCACCAAGTGGAATAAAAGTAAAATATTTTTAATCTTTCTCTTTTTTCTCCTTCCCATTTTTAGGATCAAATGTAGGCTTCTGGCTCCTATTTACAGTTCCCCAAGCTATGTCTAGTAAGTCTAGTATTTGTATATGAAGCAGCTTTTTGAAAGTTTTTATGCACGGACATGCAATTTCTGCTTTCCCAGCATAGTAGCTTTTTGAATATTTTATAGCTATTCCTGAGTAGAGTTGGTTCCCTGACAACTATCTCAGAATAACAAGCATTTTGTATTCAACTTATCTCTTTTCTAAACTCACACATCGTTTTCTTGTTTCTTTGTGTGTGTTTTTTTTCTGGAAGATTAGAAATGCAAAGCTGAATAATTAGCCTCCCTGTCTACCTGTTTTGTGGTGAAGTCATTCTTGAATACTGCATTCTAGTTGTAAAGAGCTTTAATGAGAACATTAACAATGATTTATAAAGCACTCCACTCAAAATCAGAATCTGGAATGCAGTACATAATGGTAAACCAAAAGAAACATGCATGTGTACCCACACAGCCGTTGAGTACACACACATACATAAACACACACTCCCTAAAGAGGAAACACTGTTCTGAAAGCCAGGCAATGGTGGGGGGAAGGGCATGCAAGCACTTGGGTGGGGTGAGGAGGGGGAAGTGAAGTGAAAACAGGGAGGCAAAAGAGATTCAAAACCTGAAAAGTAGTATTCAGATGTAAAAAGAAATTTGTCTATGTTTCTGGAAAGATATGCACAAAATGAAATGTAAGTTAATAAGTGTTTGAGGTTGGCATTATACTATTGTTCTTTGATTATTTCTAACACGTAACCCGTGTCAAACAAGCCCATTTCATGAGTGCTGCCTTTACAAGGGTTACAGCACAACACCTAACAATAGCTGGAGTGGAAAAGATTGCTAGGCTAAGAATCAGAAGATTCAGCTCCTAATAGCACATTGTACACTGTTGCCTGGTTATGTGACCTCGCATCCATTACTGAACCAAATCGTGCCTTAGTTCCCTTCCTTATCAAACAGGGAGAAAATATTTTGAGATTTAAACCATGTAAAAGTACTTTAAAATCTATGAAGTATAGTAAAAATTCCAGGTTGATATAGATAGATGATAGGTAGGTAGGTAGGTAGGTAGATAGATAGATAGATAGATAGATAGATAGATAGATAGATAGATAGATAGATAGATAGATGATAGATAGATTAGATAGAGATAGATAAAGATAGGGAGATAGATAGCTAGATAGATTGATAGATTGATTAGATAGATTAGATAGAGATCGATAAGCTAGGTAAATAGATGATGATAGATAGATAGACAGACAGACAGACAGAGATAGGCTAAATGTGTACAATGTTTAAATCCTTAAGTTAAAATTTTCATCATGCCTGTGTGCATGTCCATATGAGTGAATATATACACACATACATATGAGAAATTATTGAAATGTAGGCCTTGTAAATATTTACAATAATCCTACTTAAATGAGGGTAATTGAATATATTTTGAATATTCAATAGTAATGAGAAACATCAAGGCCATGCTTATTTATTTTCTTATTAAATATCCCATGTAAATTCTGAGCAATTTTTTTTCTTTTTAATTTCATAAAAATAAAAATTAAATAAGAAAATCAAGCAAAATTATTCAGCTTTTGTTTTTCACACAAAAAAGGTCAAAGAAATTGAAGTAACTCCCAGAGAAGTATCTGGGAAGCAATTATAAGGTGCCTATTAAATAAAAATAATGAGTACTTGGAATAAGAGAGAACATTAATTGCAAATTAGATCATGTAAGATGGAAACTCTTTGTGAGTCACAATAAAACCGTGCTTTCTCTATTAAGTCAAGTTTTCCATCAGATTAAGAACATATTTTAACAAATCCTTATCTTGCAAACTTGTATATGGGTGAGGTGAAAGATTATGTGTGTGTTTATTTGGGTCTCTGTGTGTATGTGTAAGTGCAGAGTAAGGGTAGCAATTCATCCACCATTTATGAGTAATAATGAAGTTATTTTATTTCTTTCCTTTGAATCCTTTTGGAGTCAAGAACGGTTATAGGGAAAACAAAACAAGATAAAATAGGTTCAAATTATTTTGAGTAGCAGCATATGATTGTATTCTAATTCTAAAGTTAATGATAATGGCTCAAAACCTAGTAACTATCAAATATACATTTATAGTGTCTGTAACAATGTGATTTAACATAATTTAGTGCCAAAGATAGTACTTTTTAGTGGTAAGATAAATTACTTGCTAGAGATGGCTAGGCCTGTGAATAACCTACTATTGATCAAATTTACCATCTCGAGCAGAGTTATAGAATCAATATATAATTATTGAATCTGGAAAGAATTGAAGGAATGGAAGGAAGGATAGACAGAAGGACAGACAGAAGGACTGATGGGAGGGAAGGAAAGAGGAAGGGAAAAAGGGAGGGAGGAAGGAGGGAGAGAAGGAAGGTAGGAGGGAGGGAAGGAAGGAGGGATGGAGAGAGGGAGGGAAGGAGGGAGGGGAAAAAGTTGAAAAGCAGTATATTGTACATTTTAAAAACAATCCCTTAGGAGTTTAAGACTAATTGTAGTAAGTAGACAAATATTTTAATACCAGAGATTTAGGACCTCAGTAAGAATTCTAGTATAGTAATATATAATTTTCTGATACAATCAACTTACTAAAATGAAATCTAGATTAGCTAGATGTTGTTTTTTTTTTTTTTGTGGTAGGGGGAGGAGCTTCTATCAAACAGAGAAAAAAAACATTGGGTTTCAGAAGCATAACATTAAAAAGTTTTCTGGGTTTCCTTTGGTTCAGGAAATATTCAATTCAATGTTTTCTACCTCTTCATTACTCATTATTCATGATGAGAATGGAGACCCCTGAAGCATTTCAAGAGCCTGAATTGACAAGGAACATCTCAGTATGCTTTTCTTCTTAAGACAGCTAAGCACATAAACAAAAATATATTTACAATTGGAGATCTTTTGCAAACCCTATACCAAGAAAAATATTCAAGTTATACAAAACAGCTCAGTTCTAAAGCATGTTGGTCAATCAAGCTTTTCATTATATCTAAAAGCTACCTCACTCTTTGGGAAAGAACCCCACAAGCTTTGAATATTACACTTTGATTTCACATTCAAAAGCAATCATTATTTTGATAATTAAAATATTTCATTTATATCTTCAATTCCATAAGAAGATAGAATTAGAATTAGTGTGCCGAATTTAAAAATTTCTTTTTTATTTTTAAGATTTATTTTTATTTATTTATATACACCCCCCTTGCTGCTCGTTCTTGCTGTGTTCATTGCTTTTTGTGTTCTTCTGTGTCTGCTTGTCTCCCCCTGCTGTGGCATCCCGCTAAGTCAGCTCGCCACTTGCCTGCCCGAGGCGGCTTGCAAGCTCATGGTGGCTTGCCTTCTTGAGGAAGCCTGCCTTCTCAAGGAGGCCCCGGGAACCGAACCCAGGGCCTCCCATGTGGTAAACCAGGGCTCTACCAACTGAGCCACAGTTGATTCCCTAAACAATTTCTTAAGAATAATTTCACCCTATGAGGATAGTTAATGTTCTCATACTTTCTATAATAATGATTACTTTGCTCAGTTAAGGAGTATTATTTTCAAATATTAAAAATAATATCCCTAGAAGTTTTGGGTCATCCATGATGCTACAAGGAATACTAGAGGATAAAATGGGAGACTATATAACTCAGTGAACTCTGGGGTGGCTGAGGATTGTGGTTAAGAATACAAATATAATAATGTTCTTTCAGGATCTATAACAAAGTTAGGTCATTAGTACAAGGTTTTGACAGTGGGGTGATATATGGGGAAAAATGCACCTAAAGCATATGAATGTATTTGTGTTGTAATAGCTGTGTTTTCATGATATATAGAAGCCCACAAAGTAGCTAAAAAATATTAAACTTCCATCCTGGAGAAGTCCTGCTATTTTCTGAAATAAAATGGCAAAAATCTCTGAAATGTGTAAGCTGTGCCTAGCAAAAGAAAATAGGCCTATATGCCAAGCCCTCAATCTTAATGCTTGTACTTACGAACTTTATTCCTGTAAAAATGAACCTTAGGCTAACTATAATTAATGCCTAAGAGTTACCTCCTGAAAGTCTCCTTGTTACTCAAATGTGGCCTCTCTCTAAACCAAACTCAGCAAATGAACTCACTACCTTACTCCCGACAAGGGACATGACCCCTGGGGATAAGCCTCCCTGGCACTGAGGATTATTACCAAGTGATGCATTTGGGAAAAATCCTTGACCACAAGGGGAAAACATTAAATTAAAAAGAGCTTTTATGGCAAGAGTTCAAAGTGGATCGGGAGGTCATTCCAGAGGTTAGACTTATGCAGGTCTCAGGCAGATTTCACTAACTGCCACAGTAAACAAAACCTCAAACAAAATTACTCCTGAGGGCTCTAGAGACATGTGGACACCAGAGCCAAGGCACATAGCTGCATGAAACCAACACCTACCTAGCAGGCCCTATTTGTGAATATATGATAATTTATTTCCTCAATATAATATAGTTATACTCATTTATAATTCCCCTACTCATGATTCATCTACTTCTTTTATATGAACTTATAATTCTCAATATATCCAATAATATATCTCTTAGAGACTTATATCTTTTGATTATTCATATGCTGGTTGAGCCCTGAATCCCAGCAGAGTTGAAGCCAACTCCTACTCTCCAGTTCTTCAGGCTTGCCCTGGACAACTGACAAAAGGATGATGATGGACAAGTCCCATCCCAAAAAACAAGGAGAATCTACAAGTGCAAGCAAAACAATTCCTTCCATCTGTACAAAATATTTAAGTCCCCTCTCAGCCTGAAACAGTCAGAATGGACTTAATCCCAAATCCCTCAAGATTGAGGAATGAACAAATATAAGGGGGAGGGGAGAGGATGTAGCTCAAGTGGTTGAGTGCCTGCTTCCCACATACAAGGTCCCAGGTTTGATCCCTGGTACCTCCTAAAAATATATATATTTGGGGGACATGTAATCACAGACCACAGTAGATTTATTGATAATGTAGTTATTATCTTGTGTTAACAGAACGTCTAGCATTGAT
>PVKH010043439.1:0-10715 GCA_004027955.1 Chaetophractus vellerosus | reverse complement strand
AGCACAATCTTAGTTATAAATGCATTCTCTCTAATCTATACAATAGTAACACCTCCCACTGGTTTTCTTGTTTCTATTCTTATCTCCATATAATTCCATTTACCTCACTGTTCCCAGAGGGATCTTCCTCAAATGCAAGTCTTATCAGGTTATATCATGGTTTAAGATCTTCAGTATTTCTCTATCATCTGTAAAATCAACTTCTAACCTCTTTTTATAGCACACAAGGTCATCTGTAGCCTGGCACCTTCATATATTTTCACTCTCATTCACAGTAAACTTGACCACTTGCTATTATTTCAAGCCCTCTTAAGCCACATAACTATTCTTCCCCTTGCTGAAAATACCTTCCTGCACATTCTTTGCCTAGGCAAGCCCCACTCATTTATCAATTCCTCAAGGACCAAATCAAGTGATACTTCCTTTGTGAAAGCTTCTCTTCCTGCTTTTAAATGTTAAAGAGTTTGATTCTTTCCCCCTTTTTTCTACTTCCATTAGTGATTAGCTTGGACTTGACTTTTTTCTGGGACCTTTCATTCCTGTTTTCCATTATGTGTTGACATGCCTGCCTCCTATTGGAGCCCATGGCATCCCTTTCAGGGTAAGTAACCCTATACCCACTGTTCCCAAGACAATCCTTGGCACAAAACTTGCTTGCAGTAAATGCTATCGAACAAATGAATGAACAAATAGGTGACTTAAATGATGATCCTGTGATAGTGAGGCTAAAGGCCTGCCACCATGAAGAAGCAAAGATCCTCCAATGTTTAAGTGGCAAATCTGTTTTTGACCAAAAACCCAAGATTTAGTCATATATGACTTATGTCAGGGAAAATGCAGATCCTTGGGGCTGTAACACTATAAACAAGTATTGCTACAAATACTCTTTCTTTTTATAGAAAGGTCATTCAGGTCACATTTAAATATACACACACATGCACACACACAGATCTACAAAGAAATAACCTGCAAGTCCACTCTAGTCCATAGGTCATTCCCCAATCCTGAGGATACTGAGATGGTGATGTCCACTCTACCTCTAATTGAGAGGGGGCTTTGATCCCATACAGCCAATGGATGAGACTCTCTTGCTTACAATTGTAGGCTATCTCGTTTCCTTGGTATGGCGGTTGTCAATCCTCACCTCCTTGTTAGTTGTCCCGGGTGAGTCCAATGAACTGGAGAGTAGGTGTTGCAACTTCACTGAGGCTCAGGGTCGATCTGGCATATGGACAGCCCAAAGATTCTAGTCTCTTGGACGTATGCCTACCAACTCCAGTACCTAAGTATAGATTCAAACAGAAGGGACAGATGAGCCATGTGTAGGGAAGCCACAACTGAGTATTCTACAATAGACTTGTTGTGATTCTAGCAATGGAAGAAATTACAGCATGGATGGGTAAGCAGTGGCCACTGGAGGATCTGGGGGCAGGGGAAAGGAAAGACAGGTGTAATGTGGGGCTTTTTTGGGACTTGGGAATCATCCTGAATGGCATTGCAATGACAGATATAGGCTATTATATATCTTCCCATAGCCTACAGAATTGTGTGGAGGGAGTGTAAACTACAATGCGAACTATGGTCCATGCTCAATGGCAATGCCCCAGGATGCGTTTATCAATTGCAATGAATGTGCCACACTAAAGAAGGATGTTGTTTCTGTGGGAGGGTATGGGAGGTGTGGGGAGCAGGGCATATGGAAATCCCTGTATTTTCTGTGTAACATTTGTGTAATCTAAGTATCTTTAAAAAAATAAAAATAATAAATTAAAATAAAATAAAATAAAATAATCCAAATGAAAAAAGAAAAAAAAAAAGAAATAACCTGTGACTACAAAAGAGGAAGGAAGCCACTGTTTAACACTGTAGTAGTCTACTGATCTCTCCTGACTTTTTCAATGCTTTGGACCTCTCAGGTAATTCACAAATGAGGATCAAAATAATCCCTAATGTTTTAGTTGTAGATTAGCAGTACTTCACCATATTCCAAGAGCAATTATATTTCAACAAAGTTTTTTTTAATGTACCTGTCTCACAGGTTTATTTATTTATTGGAGAAAACCTACCTCTTGGATTTACTTTCTTTTCCCTTCTGCAGGACACTGCCTCCCAGCCCATCTCCTGATTGGGTAATGGAAGAATTGATGTCATGGTATATTTCCCAGCTGCTTTTTCTAATTAAACCACACAGGTTATCTCTTGCTGACCAGCTTATCAATATTCAAGACTCTAGCTCTTTTAGAGGAGCAATGCATTGTCTCAACAACCAATATATGTTAAATATCAATTGATTTCTCACATCATAAATATTCAATAAAAACATTGCCTGCAACTTGTGATCAAGGTCAATTTATACCTTGTGCCATTTTGTTTGCTTCTTATTAAAGAAGGGATAAACTGAACAGAATGCCATTTCACAGGAGTTTCTTTGATCCTTATGACTGAATCTATTTTGGAGACAGTCTTCCAAAGGTAAAATTCTTAGACTCCCATTGGTAATTCCCTGAGTCTTTTCCTGCTGACAGAATGAATTGTAGAACAGAGTCCTCCCTGCAGGAGAATGAATGCACAGTCCTGAATTGCTTACAGATCCCCAACATTTCTATCCAAGATGAGGAGTGAGGGAAGGGTAGAGCAATCCAAGAATATTTTTGGCTCTTTCCACATGTTCGTCAGTTTGTCCCAGCTCAATTGTCAGCTTTGGTTTTCACAAGGTGCCTGGGGAGAGCTCTTGCCCAGGCAGGACAGGCCCATTCCCCTGTCTTCTCTTTGCTTATCAGCTTTGTCCTCTAGGAGGTAACAAACCAATGGGGCAGAGAGCACACGTTCCCTGACAGCATCTTTTCTGCAGAGAAGCCACTCTCCTCAGAGAATGACTCAAAAAGAAAAAGTTAGATGCCAAGGTGTGATAAAGTAACTCAGCTGCCTGTGTTGTCAAGATCCCAGACATGGGCCGCACAGGTGGCAAACAAGGGCAGTCTCAATTACAGCAAAATAACCGCCTTTGTTGATTGGTGGCTTCAGTTGTGTGTGCAAACCTCTAAAGGAAATTACCAGTCTATAAGGCAGCAGAGTCAAAGGAAACCCTCTTACCTTTGTTAGGAAATGGTGGTTTAGCATCGTGTGGGTGAAAGTTTGTATTCTGAGATCTGTCACGGTGAAGAGTAGGTCCCTGGAGCTGAAGGCTGCAGGGAAAACAGAATACAATGTTGGAGACAAAGGTGAAAGACAAGAGTGGTGAGCTTAGGACCCTGATGCCTCTCAGATCTACCTCTTACCCCATCCCCAGCTCAAATCCCATGTCAAAACCAAAGGGTCAGCACTTCTACCACCCCACAACAAGGTGACACAGGTAGAGAGAATACTCTCAATCACTATAAATTTAGAAAAATAAACTGACATTTGGATAACTTTGAAACTAGAGTATGGTAATTTAATGTTTAAAACCACACCCTGTTAGGGATTGAATCACACACCCCACAAAAGTCTTACTCTGTGTTCTTATGGGTGTGAACCAATTTGTAAATAATATCTTTGAATATGGTCGGGAAAGCCAGAGTGTGTGGACTAATTTGTGGACAGGATCTTTGAAGAGCTTATTTAGATGAGGTCAAATTGTCAGGGTGGGCCTTAACCCATGTGCCTTGAGTCCTAATAAGTAAAGGCAATGGGACAGGGAAGTAGAAGTCAGAAGAAGCCAGAGCATGGAACAGATCATCATGTGGCAGAGGCAGAGATACAAGCCAGCACCAGAAAAATCAGGCTTCAGGAGAAAATATGGTCTGACTAGAACTTGATTTTAGACTTCCAGCCTTCGAAACTATGAGACAATAAATTCCTGTTTCTTAAGCCAACCAGTGTATGGTGTTTGTCACAGCAGCCTGGGAAAACTAACATATGCTCTTACTACAAAAGTGTTATTTGATGGTGGATATGTCAGAGCACATGGTTTAAAGCCTAGTTCTGCCACGTTCAAGTTGTGAATATTTGGGCCAACGAGTTAAACTCTCTGAGCCTCAGGATCCTCCTGTATAAAAATGGTGTAAAATAAATAGCACCTCTGCTAAGGAAAGTTGAGAATATATTTAAATATGTATATATATAAATATAAGTATTTGTGTGTGTGTTTATATTGCTTAGAAGACCATGTGCTAAATGTTAGCTTTTATTATTATTTATAACTACAGCATTCTGTGGCAGAACACTAACAAAGGGAGAACTTAGTCGCCTGCCATCTTGGTATGTAGATGTTTGAATGTATGTATGTGACTTCCAAGGGGAATTTCAAGTGATTTAGAAGTTATTTTTTAAAAACCGATCTATGGTGACAGGGAAAAACAGCTCATTCCAGTGTATTGAAGCAAACATTTAGGAGAATCTTATCTCTCCAGCTCAGCCCCTTATCTTGGGTTGGAAGGAAAGAGTTATGCTGAAAGCAGAGTAGCTGATGCCATGATGTATGGCTTTGTGGGTCAGGCATGCTCTGTGAATTGGCTATATTGGCTCAGGGGAATGGAAGAAGAGGAATAAAGTCCAGAATGCAATGGCCATAATGCCACCTTAGGATTGGCTCTCTGACCCTTAAAGACCACTTCATCCTTTTGTGTTTTAAGGTCCTCTTTGATAGTAGAGGTGATGAGAAGAGTCCTTTCATAACAAATGTGCAGCAGCTTTGGTTCCTTCTGTTGTCATGACTGGACTGTAATGTCAAGACCCTAGGTCTTCCAAAATTAAATCCCTGTGAATTCTTCTTCCTCCAGGAAGTTTACTTGATAAGTCCAGGTTTCTTAACCTAAAACTAATAATAGATTGGTCTTACTTTTGATCTGGAAGACACATTTTTACAGTGAACTCCATCATGTTTCATCAGCTTTATGATGTCATTCATATAAGTGCATGTTCTTTGCCTTTGACTGTCATGTCCTCGGAGGAGGGGGTTGTATTGTTGGTCCAATTGTGCTTCCTGCAATTAGAGGCTTCTTGGAGAATTCTTGATGATGGAACTAGCCAAGGATGGTCTTTAAACCTGAACCTCTGAGAAAAAGTTAAATATCAGCTGAAATCTGGAAACTCAAAAGAGCTAAGCCCCAGAGATCAACCCATAACTCAGCAGCATCCTGCTTGACAATTTGAGGTGTTACCACTACTAACTAGAAATTCTACTTCAAGGGCACTGAAAAGAAACAGATAAAAGTCACCCACCAACGAAACTCCACTCTCTACCGCCCACAATTGAGTTATTCAGTTTGGTTTTGACATGCACAAACAGAAATCAGCATAAAAAACTTGCTAAGCCTTGTGTATCCATAGATTTTATCCTCTGAGTCCAACCACTTGAGAAACAGAAACCATTCTATGCAATGCAATGCTTTAGGTCAACATGGGGGTAGACTGAAACTAAAGTCACCCTATTTCCTCTGGGAATCTCTCTCCTTGCTGCCCCAAGAGCAGCACAGAGGCACCTGTGGCCTTCCTTAGGGCTAACCACGTAGCTCTGACTCTTTCCATAGCCACGTACACATTTGACATCCTCCTCCTGCTTGGCTCAGGACATAAGGACATGGGAATATCCATAAAAGTCCAAATATTCAGAGATGGACCTGGATGAATCAGAAATTATCACAGCATCAAAGGACAGAGAGGCCTGTTCTCTAATCCTCAAAGTTTTATACATTAAAAAATGGCACTGGTTTTACTATTCCAAAGCCTCAGCTGCCTCTTTTCTCTTGCCTAGAGTGAGAAGTCTGTTTTTGTTCTCAGGTTGTCAGGGTTTCTTCACTTTTTATCCAAACTATTATAGAGATAGTTTCAAAGAGACTTCTAGAATACCATTTGTGTATGGGGTTGGCATTATCCTAATAATCTAAACAGCAAGCAGGACTCAGAAAGTCATCCCCTTACTATCTGCTGGACACAATGGCTGTGCCTGTGGATTGTGGTGCACTCCTCTCTCTCTATGCCCTATTAGGCCAGCCTGGGGAGAAGGGATGGTGTCCCCTTCATTCTTTGGACTCCTATGAGTCGCTTTGCAAACACTGAATAGGACCTAAATCCATGGCAGTTAGAATTCAGTTTTCTGATGGACCATGCCACGTGATTCTGACTCATGCAGAGCTCAGCAATGGAGAAACATCAAGAAGGAAAACAAAAGGATAGATAAACACATGTAGCAAATTTTGATAATTGTAGATTTTGGTTGATGGATGTGTAGAGTTTATTTTACCATTCCTTAGTGTAGGCTTGAGCATTTTTGTAATAAAAATTAAATTCAGAAATTAGTGGAAATAATTATGAAATACATAAGAGGGTCTTAAAAAGGAGCAAGAATGAAATTATGTTTTGTTTTGTCTGTTTGCTTCACTTAAGTGCCATTTCTTATGACTGACTTGGATTTCTCTTGGTAAGTGAACCTCTATTTTTGCACATTTCCAGTCATGGCCCCAAAGGCCTGACCTAAAACTTTTCTTCTAATTCCTTTTAGTGAAACATGTGGCTATTCCAAACAGTATTCTTCATATTACACCACAAAGGGCCTATCAACTGCCCTTGGTATTTCACCCAGTGCTTTTTGACATTTCCCTGGCAAAGCGATAAATTAGCTTTCTTTTTCACATTTAAAGAAACTGTCTTATTTCTCCTATCCTTCTCCTTAATATCCATGGGGGAAAGTATTAGATGATCCCTTTACAGCCTCAAATGTATAAGATACTGCTCTGCCCTTAAGAAGTCTGCGTTTAAAAGCAGAGGCATAATGCAAAAAAGGATGTTTTAGTTTCAAAGGCCACTATAACTGAGTTCCAGCAGGAATATCAGTTAAGGTACAAGCTAAGCTAATGGACTGATGCAACCCCAAATACAGTGGCTTAAGAGAGGTAGAGCTTGATTTCTCTTTCAGGTGGGTAAATGGTCTAGAGCCGATGGGGTGACCCTGACAGCCTGAACACACAACTTCTAACACTGCTTCCAAAGTGGCTACTTTAGCACCTACCATCACATCTGTAACCTAGACAGCAGAGAGGAGAGGGAAATAAAGACTCACACTTTCAGTTATTCTAAAGACATGACCTGGAAGCCATACCATCACTTCAACTACCTAAGTGCAGAGGGGCTGGGAAATTCCATCTCTAGTTATTACAACAAAAAGGGAAGAATGGATATTGGTGACAACTAGCATTTTCTGCCACAGTAAGCCAGTGGCAGACCAGGACTCAAATTCAGGTGTTCTGACTCTGCATCTGGTGCTTTTGAATACTTGAAACAGCAAGTTAAAGAAAAAGGAAAAGGTTTGTCCACAAAAATGAATGAGCACAATTTGTTATCCCACATGGATTTAAGAGATCCTGCTGATTAATGTCTTAGACAAATCCTATGATTCATTTGGTCTTTGCAACTCATAGACAGAAGTGACTTTGCCTATTTAGTCCCACTTTTTACTTGGTCGCATCTTTCATGGGAGGCTAGTGAGGTTTCCAGTTTTATACAAGGAAAATCCCAGTTTTCCCTTACTTAGATATTGCAAAGTTAGCTACAAGAAGCATGTATCCCTGCAGTCATAAACACAGTCTAAGAAACTTTGCTTCAAAATCACATTATACAGGGTCAGAATATATGTTCCAACATGCTGTAAATCCTCTAGTAATCATATACCATTTTTTAAAATCAATACTGTGGAATCATCCTGTGATATAACACCCAAAGAAGAGAACCTTTAGTGGAATTTATTTTTCATTAAATTTTGGGCCAGTGCCCTATATTCCAAAAGAAATTGTCAACCTCCTGCTTTCTTTATTCCTTCCGTGGGCTGTCCCCCTCCCCCTTTCCTTGAGTCACATGTTTTGAATATGCAGAAGCTATATTGAATGCTTAATGTATTCTCCCGGAAAAACCTTTAAGGCCATCTTCATAAACACAGCCATTTCTTATTTAATAAACAATCACTCTCTCATTAAATGGAAATTAGTTCTTTATCCTTTGCTGTATTTGTTGAATCTATTACTTACAGTGTTTACTAATTTTGTTTCCTTTGGCTCGAAAGCCTTCTGCAAACCTCTCATAAATATGAAGTTGAAATGAAGGCACTTTCTTTATGTGTAAGCACCTGCATTAGCAGCTTTGAACAGGCCCCCTCCTTGGAGCCTGCTCTGTCTTCTTTGTGCCCCTCATGCTGACAGTTCCAATCACCTGGAAATAGCTCAGCAAGATTCCAGCCTACATGCTGCCTGACCCTGAATCTTGTCTCTCACTAAATTCAACGTTCACCTTCCTAGTACTGTGTCGAAGAAGTCAGAGGCCTTGCTGCAGGTGGGAAATGTGCAATTTTTGAAAAGAAGAAGTACAGTCGGTCTTTCGCAGAGGAGAAAATGAGTTCTTTGTTGTAGCCACAGCATTTGGCACTTACATTCAGTCTTCCCAAACATGTCCAAGTTTCCTGGCTTATAGGGCACAGTGTAAGGCCCATCTGTTCCAGCAGGCTTTCCCTGATTAGATAGGATACTTGGCAAACTGAATCCCAGATAATGGATATTTGAATATTTTTGTAATTTCCGTGCTTGTGCCCAACAGCTTAGCAGTTGGCCCTATGTTTAAAGAAAATGGATAATAATCATGACTAATGTGGTAATTTCCATTCAAAAATTTCAAATGGTGCTTAATTAAATCGTTCGATAACATTTCGGACGCAACGGTTCATTGTGCCCAAGCTATACATGAAGGGAAAAGAGGATAGGATGGTGATGAACTCTTCCGTGACTCGCTGTGGCTAGACCAAACCAAACACAAAAACTGTGACTGCTCGCTTAATGCCAGGTCCCAGAGGATCCCCTGCGACCCAACTCTTTCAGTTTAATGCTCAATTGCAGCCTGGCTGGGAAGCCACCTCCCAATTAGCAGACTCTTTAGCATGGATCACTTATTTCAATAGTGTTTTTGGGGATGGACAGATACTCTTTGTTGAGTTGCCTGAGGGTCATAGTGAAACAGTTCTAACAAGGTCTTGTGTCTGACATTGTCCTGGTAAACACAGGACGTGGGTCATTTAGGTGGCCATCCAGGTTTATTCAGACCATGCCTTTCATTGTAGCATCCCTCATCAAAATCTTCCTATACCTGATGCTTATTTTGATGGGAAAAAAATTAAAAAAAAAGAAAGACCTCAACGAACCAGTTTTCCCTACTCCCCTTGGTGAGCTTTAGAATCCAGAACCTCGGTAATACTAAAATCAAAGAATCTGAGCATTTAGAAAGACCTTAGAAGGCATATCGTGGGACCTCCTCCCCTAGGCTAAACGATCTTCTAAGTTCTATCTGTGGACATCCTCATGGTGTGGTCTGGAACTGAGGTCTCCTGACTTGCATCCCAGTGGCCCTTTGCTTCCACGTTGCAAATGGATTTTTCCTCTGTAAAAATCTGAATCTATTTTTATTTCCTCAGACCCATTGGGGGACAGGCAGGAGGTGGAGTGATAGAACAATTTGTCAGTCTCCTACTTACAGTCATTTATTCGTTTCACATAAAGGCCATTGCTCCACTGTTCCTCACTTTTCCTCTCTAGGCCAAATAACGTCTACTGCCTTTGGCCTTCCATTATAACCTTTCTTCTTTACCTCCTTTTGTCTCATTTTCCCAACCTGTAAAAGCAGGCAAATAGGATTTACCCTTTGCCCTCTGGGGATGTTTGAAGATGGATAACATGTCAAGAAAAAGACTGGATTTATTAGAATTTTACAATATCCTATTTATACAGAGAATAGTCTGCTGAGAAAATAAATTTGGAAATAACTTTCCCATGCCCATTATTTTTAAAATTCAATTTTCTTCCTCTTTTTTTTTAAAAAACAAATTATTTTTGGTCTGGTTTTACTACAATTTAAAGTCTTTTATAAAGGTCCGGGCTTTTCCCCAGAAAGCAGACCATGCACTGAAGCAGGACAGAGAGAAAGATGATGCAGTGAGTCAGGTCCGAGGAGTGACAGCCCGTCATGCTGACTTATGATGGATGAGGAGAAAGTCTATTTCTCTTCCCTAGTGGGGGAGGTGAAGTGTAAAGAAAGATCCTCCACGAGTCTCTGGACAATTCATCCTGCAGCCGATAAACTCTCAGCGGCTACAGAGTTTTGAGGGGAGGAGAAAAAGAGTGAGAGAATCGAATTCATTATGTGATGTGTATAATCTCACGAGGAAATACCAAAATGTGTCAGCAGTACCCAGGATGGGAGGGCTGGCGAGAGGGTAGGGGATTCACTCATGGTATTTGTCAGCTACTAAACCAGGCGTGGCGTCAGATGGCACCGGGTTCCACTGTGCTCTCTTCAAACAGTGTTTCCCACAAATGCCCATGGAGTCAAGGCAGTGCAGAAGAAATTCCATGGGGAATGAAATCAGAAGACTTCGCTGGCCCCAGG
Source organism: Chaetophractus vellerosus (assembly GCA_004027955.1). Taxonomy (NCBI): domain Eukaryota; kingdom Metazoa; phylum Chordata; class Mammalia; order Cingulata; family Chlamyphoridae; genus Chaetophractus; species Chaetophractus vellerosus. The sequence goes on along the minus strand of PVKH010043439.1, from coordinate 314 downwards.
GACGGCCTAAAATCTACCTCCATAGTCCTCTTCCTTTGTGTTTCTTAATTTTGGACTCAGAAGCCTAATGCTGAGGTCAGCTACTTTACTGTAGAATATTTGTAATCCTGCCTTCCCTAACCACTCCCTGCTCATTTTCGAATTTCAGCAAGGCTCTACTTGGTTGCAAGCAGCCTTAATCCTCCAAATGGAAATGGAGAGGTTGGGCAGACTTTCCTTCCCTGTCACCTTAAACGTACTTAGTGGACTGGAATTCTCTGAGATTCACAAATGCATTAGACTCCAGGAGACTATTTCCCCATATTTGCCCTCAA
>PVKH010043438.1:0-10821 GCA_004027955.1 Chaetophractus vellerosus | reverse complement strand
GAGAGGGTGACTTTGCCTGGGAGGTTGAAGAGGGTGGATGTCTGCACCTGATGTTCTGGGAGAGTTTTGCTACCCCAGGGTACAAGGAGGGTGGAGCACATTCCAGAAAGATTAGGGTGGTTGAGGTCAGCACCCCATAGGTCTGAGAGGGGTGCTCCTGTCCCCCATGGATTAGGGAAGGCGTTGCTCTGAGAGAGCTGGGCCTGTATGCCAAAGGTTAGGGGGAATGTTGTCTTCACCTCACTGTACTAGGGGTGCTAAAACTCTAACCCAAAGATTGGGTAAGGTGTGGGAATCACCCCAACACTCTTGGAGGCTGAGGTCTGGAGCTTGGTCAACACCCAGATGCTTGATGAGGATGGAACCAAGAAGATGGCTGTTAGGCAAGCTTGTGGAAAGGGTGGGTTCCCATGTGGCCCCAAGGAGAAGAAACCATCATCTTAAGAATGACTCTCAGACTTTGAAGTGGAATGGACGATACCCTGTAGTTTTGCTGAACTGTAGAGGATACATGACTCATGTTTAACATCTCAATTTCTCCTTATGATAATTTAAATGTGTATTCATTGTTTTTCCTTTTGTGTATTGGAAGCAGTTAAATTGTTTTGTAAGTTTCAGAGTTCTACAGCCAGAAGGGATTTTGCCTGAAGACAAACTGTATTTCTTTGAACTGATTTATGATTTTGTACTTCCAATTGTTACTGATTTAAAGTTTTTTGAATATTGTAATGTATTTTTGGAATTCAGAGGGTAGAGTGTAATGGTTTGACAGTTTTATCTAATTATGAATTCCAAAAATATAAATTGAATCATGCTTGTAAACTGATCTGTTCATCTGGGCATGATTGGTTTATGATTAGGGTGTTAAATGGGCCACATCAGGAGGGCATTGGGTCCCATCCCTTGGTGGGTGTGGTCTCAAGTATAAAAGGCAAGGCAGCAGATTTGAGAAGCAGGTTTTTGAGAAGCAGTTCTGATGTTGGAGAGGGCCATTTGCCTGATAGTCTACAGCTGACCTTGTGGAGGAAGCGCTAAGCCCAGAGAGAAATGCAGCCCTGGCAGGAGAGGAACCCAAAGGCCTGAGACCTGGCAGACATTGGCAGCTGTCTTGCTCCAACATGTGGACTTTGGTGAGGGAAGAAACTTATGCTTTGTGGCCTGGTAACTGTAAGCTTTTACCCTAAATAAATACCCTTTATAAAAACCAACCAATTATTGGTATATTGCGAAGCACCCCTTTGGCTGACTAATACACTGGGGTCGAAAATTTTAATCATATAAATATGGGGCCATAATATTGCTAGTAATAAAATGACTCAAGCTGAGCCTGCAGAGCTTGCAGATTAGGCATTCAAACGGTTAGATCTGGGTTGGTCATTTATCTCTGCCATATATAAACTACAGAACCTTTCTGAAAACTAACCCAAGACTCAATTTCTTCAACTGTAAAAGTAATAATAACATTCGAATAGAGGATTGTTCTGAGATTATATAAGGTATTTGTGTAAGGGCCTAACATAGTACCTAACTCACAAATACACCATAGGTAATGTTATCTTTTCAATCATTCCTTAGGAAAAGTTTCCCAAAGTTACTACTTTTAAAGAAGATATAAGGTTTGGGACAGTTTTTCATATTATGGTTATATTTTATTACTACCCTCATCTGGTCCTATGAAATTCTGAAAAGAAACCTAGAAAATACCTACTGCTATCTTTCAGTTTAGTCTTAATGCAAAATCTGTGGTAAAATCAATCATTAAAAGAAAAAAAAATCATTAAAAAGAGAGCAGGCGACAGACCCAGCAACAAACTATACTTACCCTAAAGGCAAAGACTCAAAACAATGTATATCTGTCCCTTTGTGTGCTATAATACATAACCCTCATCCCACAAAACTTTACGTTCTAGCCTTGATGTCTTTCATAGCATGGATTATCTGTACCACTAAAAAGGACAAGTATATTTATCTTGATATTTTCATAATTCTATTTTTTTTTTAAAGAGGGGGAAACCGGCAATCTCCCTTAGACTGTGGATGGGAGGGCCATGTCATAATAATCATTTTATTTCTAGTACCTAGCAGTAGGGTGCAGTAAAATTTTTTTTTTTAGTATAAATGAAATATTTCTATTCAATACATAAACTCAAAGTAATCACAAAAGTAACGTACCTACTCTTCTTCCATTATCTTATGCCCCAGGGGAGAGGTAAGATCTTTTCATTATAATTTTCATGAACATTTACTACTGTGAAGTTACCAAATGCAGAAGAGCTGTAAGCACTCAGATTGATGTATAATATCTAAATAAATATCTATGAATACTAAAGAACTTACCTAAATTTATCCAAATTCCACCTGGCTTGAGTATTTTCCATATTGTATCAATATAATCAATTACATTATGAGCTGTATCAATGAAGAAACAGGTAGCAATACAGTCCCAGGTATCTATTCAAGAAAAATCAAATTACTATATTTAAGTTATTTTAACATTTCTTTTAATTGTATAAATTTACTCATTACCTCTTATAGAGTATTAACATTTCATTTAACTGCAGGGATATAGAAGCAAACTCTTCCTATCAATACTAGGGGTGCTAAAACTCTAACCCAAGGTAATAATTATTTTTGGGAGATACTTTGTAATTAATCTGATAAAGTATATCAATCTGGAAATCATTTTTGACGACATATATTACTAGATATCTTTACCAAATGATATTCGTAAGAGTGTTGTTTCTAATCTATTCAACTTCTAGCTTTCATTTAAAATCAGTTAAGATGAAATAATGGTCATTTGGGTTTTAAAGTGGGATTTAAACCAGTGTTAAGAACCGATTCTGACAAGTTGTAGGAAGTCTATGTTCACTTGTAGCCCATTGAGAAATCAAATGACATCAAATACCTAAACACTGACCACTACTTCAGATAATCACAATTGTAAACGGGGGGGACAGAGGTAGTCGAATAAGTGGCTGAATTGGGAGCAGATGTGGCTCAGTGGTTGAGTGCCGGCTTCCCACATATGAGGTCCCTGGCTTCAATCTCTGGCCCTGGTACCTCCAAAAAAAAAAAGTGGGTGGAACTCAGCAGAGAACACCGTTTACCTCTTGGAGGTGAAGTCTAGTGCAGGGATAGAGACAGAATTGAAGATATGGTGTCTGTACAAAAGCTGGTACAATAATGGCACTTGATCCAATCAAAGATCACCACCACCATCCACTCCCTCAAACTCCAGGATAAAGTCACTTTTACTTTCCTATGTGATATTTTTCTTTATTTTACTCCTATTTTGGGACTTTGGTCCCTAACTTATCTTGAAGATTTAATGCCTTTCTTCCTTCCCTTTCTACTTCCAGAGTACATGTTTTCCCCAAACCCAGCATTCAAGAAAAAAGAAACAAAAACTTTACTATCTTGTTACTTCTGTGCTCCGATCCCTCCAATCATTTCCCATATATCTAAGAGTCAACTTCAAAGTCTGTGCTATGACCTACAAGTCTGTTTTGCCAAACCCTCTCCAAGCTAACCCTCTTGCTTTTCCTTGAGCAGAATAGGCACATTCCCATCACCAGAGCCTCTTTCCCTCACCATTCCCTCTAGAATATTTCCCCCCAAATATTTGAATGGCTTGCCTCTTCACTTCTTTGAGATTCTCAGCTTGATGTTTTTTAAAAATGTCTGCTCTTAGAAAGGCCTTCCCTTACAATCTATATAAAACAGTAGGCTCTTCCCTAGATACTCTATATCCCCTTTACCCTGCTTATTTTTCTCCCTCACAATGTACTTGTTATTGCCTCTCTCTCTCTACTTGAACATAATTTCCCTATGGATAGGGACTTTAGATTTGCTCACTGCTCTCTATCCAATCCCTAGAACATACCTGGCACTTAGTAGGTGCTCAACAAATGTTTATTGAATGAACTATATTGTTAACACCCCAATGTTTTTTCTTCTTCCTTTTACCGTCAATCATCTTCTCTTCTTTCCCCATTACTGTCTCCATTTCTCAAAGGCCTCCCCAAAATTTCTTCAACAGTTTGCAAGGCTCAAGCCTGATTGCAAAGGTCCTCCACAATCTGGAACGAATCTTCTTTTCTAGCCATATCTCCCATTAAATCCCTAAACAAACCTCCCTTTTCCTTCCAGCCAGGCTGTTCTGCCATCCCCAGTTACCTTATTCATTCATATCTTTGTACCTTTGCCTGCCTGCAATGCCAATCTTCCCTGTCCTTCAACATGGCCTCTCTACAAAGAGGTCACTACTACTTTCAACTTTATCACCTCCATTATTCATTTGAACTTTGTTTATATGGTTATTCTAATAGATCCAACAGATTCTAAATTTGGTGACTTCTTTATAGATTTCTTTACATTTCCTATTATTGCCTTGTATGGATCTTGGAAATATTCTAAAGTATATCTTATATTCTGCCACCAAAATGAATGACCAGAACTCTGGCTTAACTTAAAATTACCTCATTAAATTTATTTTGTAAAAATAAACGACCAAAACACTAGCTTAACTTAAAATTAGCTCATTAAATTTATTTTGTATTTTTTTGTTTGTTTATTCTTTTTGTTCATTAAATTTAGAATAAAGGAAAAGACCTTTAACACATTTGCTTTGAACTTACTGCATTCTGAATATATCTCCTGAAAATCTCCAGCCGTCATAGAAAAGTTAGAACCAGAAGGAAGACTGTGGGGGTCAACATCAGGAAAAAAGACTGGTCGAATCTGATCAGCTGATCTCCTGTTATTGCTAAACTGATGGATCCAAGGATAAAGCTTATATTTATTAATTTCAGAACATCTGCAACATATGGATATAAAAGTCAGTGTTTACTAAACATTTTAACAAGAAAATGTACTTTAAACACTAAAATATGATTTCTCTGATTTGAAGGTATACTTTATATAATTCATCACTACTGAAAATGTTACCATTGCCCTCCACCCAGTTATTTGAAAATGTATATATACACATAGATGAGCAACCAATCATGGATTAAGACAGAAAAAAATTAAAAGAGATAAATATATTATTCATCCAACTTTAAAAAAATGTTTTTCCAAACTTCAAACCCAAGTAAAAAAGAGTACAACTATTCTTCAAAAAATGGTACTGATTTCAACTAAAACAACTTGCTACTTATTTTGTACATTCCTCTCCTTTTTACCTTCTCACCAACCCCTAAGTCAAACTGCCACTCCAGACAACTTATCATTTAAATAAGGTAGGTATTTATTTCCTCTCACACACCTGACTTTAAAATTAACAACTCTTTCCCACTACCTTCCAAAAGAGGTCACTCTAGTTCTGAGAGAACTTCCTAACTCAGCCATGTGAGCACAGTTGGCCATTTTATAAGAACTTGATTAAGGAAAAAAGTTATGACTGTAACAATGAACTCTTCTTCCATTAATCAAAAAGTTAAAGGGGTGAAGAAGTTTAAGGAAGAATGAGAAAATGCTCCTTCCTAGATCACACTTAGTCCTGATAATTCTCACAGAAATCATTTTACCTTCAAGGAATTGACAATCGCTTCCTAAAAAGTCAGTTACCCATCCTGTTTCAACATTCTGTGGACTAGACAATTGGTTAAAGTGGTACTTTGTATAAGCATTTTGATTTTAATCTAAGAAACATTTACGTTACACATCAAAATCAAACACTATGTACTTATCTTCAAATTCAGAATTCAAAGTTCAAATTCAGTTTGAAAAACAGCTAAGTCATTCTAATTCTGAGAATTACTATTTCCAGCAAAAAGTAAATTAAATACCTGTTAAGTACAAAGTTGGAAGAAAAGAGCATAAAAAAACTCCATTCATTTCCTTGACAAGCATAACCTAGCATAGCTATTTCCCAGGCCAGTCTTCCTAGTCCAGCACCAGGTACCAGAATATTTACTTTAGAAGAATCCCTGAAATGAAATAAGGAAATTATGTCCAAACCCTCAAAGGATAAAAAAAAACAAAAAGAGAGAGAGAGAGAAAATCCGTATTAACAACTAAAAACTTAGATATTCAGTAAGTATAAGCTCACTTAAGACTCTGACCTATTAAAAACTCAGTATTTAATATAACAGTTTATATAACTAAACAGACTAAATATATGTAGATTTCAATGCATCAGGTATTATCTCTAAAAGCTTACATATTCCAGTTGGAAAAGAAATTTGAACTGCCTTCTTTTTTAACTGACCATTTTTGATGGCAAATATATTACACCAAACCAGAGGTTCACAAACAAACTGGTTTCCTCCACTTGCTGTAGTCACACTGCCATCAAACATTTCCTTTGCTATTAAGATGAGCCATTCCACTTTCAAATAGCTGGCAAATCAATACAACCCTAAGGAAATTAAAATGGTATTTTATGGGTAACCAAAAGAAAATGTGTGTAATTATCTGGCATCATGTCAATGAAAAAGGAATTTCACTATTGTTTGTATTCCCTAAGTTTGGTTCATAAATCAAATCCACTTTCCAAGGCTACAACCATGTACAATTCTTTTGTAACTTTAAACAAAGCTCTTTAAGTTTGGCGGGCACCAAACAAGAACAAGGCATTTCATTAGTAGTCCATGTGATAATATTTGTGTTTCTCACTTTGAAATGAAAAAGAAACAGAGAACTAAGGTTTTTGACAACTCAATCTATAAACCTAGTAATGGAAATTTGCCACTCTATTTTCTGAGGGCTAGTCAGTCTTACGTGTTTATATGAAAACCTTTAAATAGTACATTTCATTTCTTTCACTGTTTAATTTTCTGTGTACATGATGGCATAAAACTAAATTTGTCAAAAATGATTTCCAACAAATAGACCTATAATAATTAGTAAAGACATGCTTTATTATTTTATATGGGCAAACTGACGCCAAGGAACCAAAGAACAACTTTCACTAAAAGAAAGTAAGATAAAATAGAATTCTTTCTTCACATTCCAAATTATATACACTATTTTATATGGGTGTGTATTTGTGCATATTTTAATTTTTAAGTGAGGAGAACCAGTTATATTCTCTCACTTTGCTCTTGTTTACTTACATTGGTTATTTAATAAGAATATACATTTTTAACATTAGAATTTAAAAAACTACTTTTAGCTCTAGGATTCTGCTATCTATTCCCTCATATAAAAGACCTGTTGCTATGGTACACCAACCGGGTCTCACTCTTGTTTTCTACCCACCAAAAGCCCTACTCTTCAGAATGACTACCCTCCTCCCTGCTAGTGGCTCCCTCGTCTGTTTGCTTGTTGGGTTTTTTTTTTTTTTTTTTTTTTTTTTTGCTTTGCTCGTTGTCTGCTTGATTTTCCTTTAGGAGGCACCGGGAACCAACCTGGGACCTCCCATGTGAAAGGCGGGTACTCAACTGCTTGAGCCACGTCCACTCCCAAGAATTACTTCTTCCTTTACTCAGTTTCCATTTGCCCAAAATATGCATTCCCCACCTCCACCCTCAGAGAATGTTCTAGGCTGAGAATTAAAAACAAAACAAAACAAAACAATTATCTGATCAAAGTAATGCAACAGAAAGGAAAAGGATTTGTAGGTAAATTCATAAAAAGTATTTAAATCTTAAAAAAAAAAATCAATTTCTGAATGGCTGATGACCCCCTGAATAAAAAAGTTACCATACAGAAATTGGAAATCACACTAACCTTAAAGGAAAGTTGTGCTAATAACAGTACCAACATTATTTTGGAAGCCTGTGGAAAGTTAACTTTTTGGTTGCGATTATCAGATTCTCCCTAGCTAAATCAGATCGATAGAACTCTCTAACCCCACCTCGTAGCAGAGAAATTAGGAAGCTAAAAGCCCTTGATTTCAAAATACCACTTTGTAATGCTCATATAAAGGAAGGTAATTTACTCCTATAATTTCTGATATTTGATAAAAGTCCATTTCTATAGGAATGTATTTGTTATAATGAAACAAATAAAGCACCAAAACATCAAATACAGCAAATACTAAGGGATTAAAAAAAAGCAAAAGCAAAATCTGTAACTCTGTAACTTCTGAGTTACAGAAAAGAATCAGAAAAACTTTTTTATTTATTCAGTTATTAGAAATATATTTCAGTTTAAAGCAGACAAAATATAGCTAATAAATAGGCTTGATCTTAGTTACCATATACTAACCCAGATATTACACTACTAGTAATACATACCGAGGAAAAACTAAACAACTAAAACAACAGTCCACACAAAAGCTTGTACATGAATGTTCATAGTAGCATTATTCATAATAGCTCCAAAGTAGAAACAACCCAAATGTTTATCAATGGTGAATGGATTAACAAAATATGGTATATCTATACAATGTAGTTTATTCAGTCATAAAAAGGAATGAAGTTATGACACATGCTACAACATGGATGAATTATGCTAAGTGAAAGAAGCCAGACACAAAAGGTCACATTATGTAATTCTATTTATAGGAAATGCCCAGAACAGGTAAATCTAGAGACAAAAAGTAGATTATGGTACCTAGGGCTTGGGAGGATAGATGGCAACAGATGAGGAGTGACTGCTAAAGGACACAGGGTTTCTTCTTGGGATGATGAAAATGTAAAAAAAAAAAAAAGTGACTGTAATGAATGTTGCATAATGCTGTGAATACATTAAAACCACTCAATTGTACACTTTAATTGGTAAATTATACTATATGTGAATAGCTCAATAAATGTGAAATAAACAGGCTTTAATTTTTAGATATATACTTCTTAAAGTATATGTGTGTATATATATTTCTTAGATATATAATTCTTAAAGACTTAAGATATCTTTAAGATCTATTAAAGCTCATCCTGTGCTTTAATGAGTGTCAAGAGAATTTAGAACTCCTTTAAAATGAGTATTTAAAATAATTAACATTGTCTTGTATAAAACCACTATTACAAGATTATCAACAAGCCACGGAATGTTATCAAGGCTGTAAACATACCTAAACTTTAAAAACACACAAAACAATACAATGTGTTGTCTAGGGGTATAAATATGTAGTTAACATAGAAAGCAAGATAAGAGTAACAAAACAAATTCATGTTAGTGGTTATCTCTGGAAAGAAGGGAGAGGAAGGTGATCTTGGGGTTTTACAGAGCTAGTTTCAACTTCACTTGTACTGTTCCATTGAAAAAAAAAAACCAAAACCAAAAAGATCTGAAACGAATATGGTAAAACATCAAAATTTAATAGAGCTGGGTGTTGAAATATTTTTTATTCAAAGAAGAAAACAATGGATTAAAAATTATGATTACAGTGTCTAGCCCCTTCAAAAACGTGGTCCCAAAGTTAGCTCTTCATCTACTCCCAATAAAGAATTCCAACAATCCCAGAAAAGACTTTCTCACCTTAACCTTTCGTGCTCCCACCCAGCCATATAGACCCAGCTTAAATATCACCAAATCTATGAAGTCTTTCCCAAATAACAGGCAAAGCTTGATCTTACTTCTATGGTTTCAGTATTTCATACCTCTGTTAAAGTTTATACATCTAGTTCTTCGCTTTGCCGAAAATGTCTTAAAAAAAGAATGAGGTTGGAGGACTCTCATTTCCTGACTTTAAAGCATATTACTTAGTTACAGTGGTAAAAACAGCATGGTACTGGCAAAAAGATAGATACATTGACCAATGGAATGAAACTGAGAATTCAGAAATAGACCCTCACATATATGGTCAAGTGATGTTTGACAAAGCTGTGAAGCCCACCCAGCCAGGCAAACATATTCTATTCAACAAATGGTGCTACAAGAACTAGATATCCATAGTAAAAGAAAGAAAGAGGACCCCCCTATTATATATCTTATACAAAAATTAACTCAAAATGGATCAAGGACCTAAATATAAAAGCTAGAAACATAAAACTCCTAGAAAAAAAAGTAGGGAAACATCTTCAAGATCTTATGGTAGGTGGTAGTTTCTGAAGCCTTATACCCAAAGCATGACCAACAAAAGAAAAAAATAGATAAATGGGACCTCCTCAAACGTAAATACTTTTGGGTTTCAAATGACTTTGTGAAGAAGGTGAAAAGGCAGCCTACTCAATGGTAGAAAATTTTTGGAAACCACATATCCGATAAGGATTTCGTCTCCATATTATATAAAGAGTTCATACAACAAAAAACTCAACAATATATAAGACAAGCAACCCAATTAAAAAATGGGCAAAAGACTTGAACAGATATTTTTCCAAAGAAGAAATACAAATGGCCCAAAAGCACATGAAAAGATGCTCAACATCACTAGCCTTTAGGGAAATGCAAATCAAAACCACCATGAGATATGCCATGCCTTACAGAATGGCCATGACTAAAAAAAACAGAAAACTACAAGTGCTGAAGAGTATGCGGAGAAATAGGAACACTCCTTCACTGTTGGTGGTAATATAAAATGGTGCAGCCTCTGTGTAAGACAGTTTGGTGGTTCCTCAGGAGCTAAATATAGAACTGTCACATGATCCGGCAATCCCACTACTAGGAATATATTCAGAAGAATTGAAAACAAGGACATTAACAGACATTTACACACCAGTGTTCAGAGTGACATTATTCACAATTGCTAAAAGACAGAAACAATCCCGGTGTCCATCAACGGATGAAAGGATAAACAAAATGTGGTATATACCTATGATGGAATACTATTCAGCTGTAAGAAGAAATGAATTTGGGAGGCGTATGACAACATGGATGAACCTTGAGGACATTATGTTGAGTGAAATAAACCACACAAAAGGACAAATATTGCATGGTCTCACTAATATGAACTAAATACCACGAGTACACTCATGGAGTTAAACTATAGAG
>PVKH010043437.1:0-10715 GCA_004027955.1 Chaetophractus vellerosus | reverse complement strand
ATACATTTTTTAAAATATATTAAGCTGTACATCTAAAAATTCATGTATTTTATCACACTTTAAATGTATTTTAGACCTCAATTTTTAAAAATTTCAAAAAAAAGTGTAGCTAGGAGAAATGAGTAACAACAACAATATCGGATGATGTTAAACGTTATGAAGAAAAACTGAGTAAAGGGAGAGATTGTCAAGGTCTACAATTTTAGGTAGGGTGTGATGGTTTGAAGCTCCATGTACCCCAGAAGAGTATGTTCTTAACGTTAATCCATTTCTGTGGGTGTGGACCCATTGTAAGTAGGATCTTTTGGTGAGTAGGATCTTAAGATGTGATCTTAATCTTCTTACTAACGTCCTTTATAAAAGAATGAAATTCAGACAGAGAGAGAAAAAGCCACAGAAGCAAGAAGCTGAAGGCAGCAAAACCCGGAAGAGAAGGGAGAACCCGGCAGACGCTGCCCCGTGCCTTGCCATGTGATAGAGGAGTCCAGGATTGCCAGCAGCTAGTCTCTGGGAAGAAAGCATTGCACAATCATGCCTTGATTTGGATATTTTTCTCAGCCTCAAAACTGTCAACTTGTAAGCTAATAAATTCTCACTATTAAAAGCCAACCCATTTTATGGAATCTGCTTAAGCAGCTTTAGGAAACTAGAACAGAGGGGGATGAGGAAAGGCCACTCTAATCAGGTAACAGTGAGTAGACACCTGAATGAAGTAAGGGAGAGAGGCAGGTAGACATTTAGGGGAAGACTATTCCAGGAAAAAAAGAACACCAAGTACCCTGAGGCCAAAGTGCCTGAAACAGAATAAGACAGCCAAGGGACAGATCATGGAGAGCGCTGTAGGCTGATAAGGATTATATAATTCATTCTGAGATGAAAGGCTGTCGTGTCTAACACTGCCAATGGGTGGCATTAGATGACAACTAAGATTGGCCATTGCTTTGGCTACCTGGATGTCACCCTTGACAGAAGCAGTTACAGTTTCAACAGAATGACAAAGATGAAACCTGATCGGAATAGGTGCAAGAAAGAGAAGAGAACTATAGGCAATGGGTATAGAAAACCCTTTCTAGGTATTTTTCTGTAAAGAGGGGCAGGGAAATGGGGCAGTAGCTATGGCAATAGGGGGGGCTTCAAAAGGGTTTTATAAAGTTGGGATATATAATCATGTTTTGGTGTAAGGAGGGAAAACTTGGTGATACAAAAAAAGGAAAAAAAGTTTAGAAGCAAAGTCCTTGAGTAACTCAGCAAACGAGTTAACAGGTGACGAGACTATTTATCCACTAAAAGAGGAGGGGAGACATTATATGGGATAGAAGCAGGCAGAAAGTAGATTTGATGGTGAGGGTAAGCTCTCTTTTAATTGCTTTTCTTGTGTCAGTTAATAAAAAATGAAGGGATAGGGGACAGTGAGGAGTGGGGTGTTAGAATTTGAGGAAAGAGGAGAGGATAAGAAAGGCTTGCTGGGAAGGTGTTGGACTCCCAACCTGGGGAGGCCTGATATGTTCTCAAATAGAGGGACAGGAGTCTCTATTACAATGGTGGTGCCCAATAGGGGTGGACAGACCAGTGTGTCAAGCCCTCAGTGTTGTTACAAGTAACTATGAACCTGGTCCTGTAAGGAGTGAAGCCTGGTGGTTGTCGTGGGTCCTGAGGGGAGGAGAAGGGAGGAATAGAATAGATGGAACAGGCAGCATTTTGAGGGCAATTGAAGTGTTCTACATGATCTTGCAATGATGGATACAGTCCATGTTAAGTTTCAGCAAAAGTTATAAAAGTGTATGCTCCAAAATGTAAACCCATAATGTAAACCATTGACCATGGTTGGTAGCAATGTTTCAATATTTGTACATCAGTTGTAGCAAATGTACCATCCACATATAAAATGTTATTAATAGGGAAAGGGAGAAAAGGGGGAGGATGTTGGATATATGGGAGTCCCCTATATCCTGTATGTAACTGTGCTGTGACCTAAAACTTCTTTGAAGACAAAATGAAAAAAGCAAAACATTGGGGAAATAAATGGAAGAAAATGTCACTGTACATACAGGACAACAGATCTTACAGTGATGAATGGCAAAACGTCAAAAAAATTTTATTTTTTAAATATTTTTCATTTTTTTAAATACTCCAATTTTTTCACTTTATTTTAGTTTTAGTTTCTCTAAATTATGTGTTTTATTTCTTATGTTTAAACCTATCATAATTATTTCATTTTCTTATTAATCAAATTTGGCAACATTCTCGGCTTCATTTTTGAAGAAGTTTTGGAACACAGAAGGGTTACAACTATGGCAGGGGAGGATCAATGGGGTGGGGTGTCAGTAATAGGGGATACATAGGAGGAAGTTCACCTGGGCATACATATAAGGTATGTAAATATGTTCAAATGTTCATGGGGCATTGCCACAGTGGGTAGAGAATCCCACAACAACCAAAAGATTATGGAATTCCCATCCTGGTGAGCTCTGTCACATTCTCTAATGGAACAACAACAATCCCTCAAGTACAGGGGCAATGACTAGTGACGAAAGTTGGTCAACTGATGGGCCCTTGATATTGATGACTATGCTTATGAGCCTTTTGCTCTTGAATTTGCAACTTAGCCTAGTGTTGTAGAGTGCCTAAGAATTACCTCCTGAGAGCCTCCTTGTTGCTCAAATGTGGCCTCTCTCTAAGCCAAACCCAGCATATAAATGCATTACCTTCCCCCCAGTGAGGTACATGACTCCTGGGGATAAGCCTCCCTGGCACCAAGGGATGACAACAAAGCACCAGCCGGTGATATAACTGGAAAAAGACCTTGAATAAAAGCAGGAAAAGGTAAAGACAATGAGTGTCTTTGGCTAAGACACTTCAAAGTGATTTGGATGGTCATCAGAGAGATAACATTTATGCACAACTGAGCAGGATCGCATAGACAGACAAGGTAGATACTATCCCAAATAGTGGGGCTCCTGAGGGCTCCAGGGACACCCAGGTCCTATGGTCTTGGCAGATAGCTCTGGAGTTTGGTGCCTTGCCAATGGGCCCTACTTTGGAGTTTGTGCTCCTGAGTGTGACAGAGTTGGACTCAGATGTGACTTCTCTACACATGCCTCTTCTGTCGCTTTTATTTGAACCTATAGTTGGTGCTGGAGTTGGTAGGTGTACATCCAAGAGACTTTAATCTCTGGGCTGTCCATGTGCCAGCTGGGCCCTGAGCTTCAGTGGAGTTGCTACACCCACTCTCCAGTTCATTGGACTCATCCAGGACAACTAACAAGGAGATGAGGATGGACAACCACCACACCAAGGAACCGAGAGAGTCTACAACTGCAAGCAAGAGAGACCCATCCATCAGCCATATGGGATCAAAGCCCCCTCTCCATTAGAGGCAGAGTGGGCATCACCATCCAAGAGTCCTCAGGATAGGGGAATAAAATAATGACTAGAATAGATTTATTGGTATTCTACTATGGACTTCCTGTGATTCTAGCAATGGAAGAAATTATATCATTGATGTGGAGACAGTGGCCACTGGAGGTGCTATAGTCAGGGAGAGGGAAAAAGAGGTGCAAATGGGGGCATTTTCAGGCCTTGGAATTGAACTGAGTGACATTGCAATGACAGATACAGGCCATTACATATTTTGCCATAACCTACAGAATTGAGTGGGAGAGAGTATAAACTACAATGTAAACTATAAACCACGCTCAGTGGCAATGCTTCAAAATGTGTTCATCAATTGCAATGAATGTACCACACTAATGAAAGAAGTTGTTAATGTGGAGAAAAGTGGGAGGTGTGGGGAGTGGGGCATACAGGAATCTCTTATATTTTTTATGTAACATTTTATGTAATCTAAGTATCTTTTAAAAATAAATTAAAAATATATCAAAAAAAAAAAAGAAAAGAAAAGAAAAACGGGTGGAGAGTTCAGAGAGAAGTAGATTCTTGAGTGGGCAGGAAAGGAACCTGGGAGGGAGCACATAGCACAGCAGAGGGGAATCAGGGACTTTTGCTCGCAAGCCCAAAGCTATTGCTGTGCCTCAGAGCACCAGGTTTGGGGTTTTTGTTGTTGTTGTTTTTTAACTTCTGGTATCACATTTTCACAGTAAATCACTGCTTCTTGGAAGCCACTCAGGGTCGCCTTCTGCTGTTACAAACGCTCCCCCCACCACTCCCCTGCACCCGCACACACCAGTACCAACGTGATTCAGGGGTCTGTGCGGGATACGGCATCTACAGCCTGGTCTTCCATTGGGAGCCTCTATTTGATCAAGGGACGTGAACCTCCAAATCCTTCCCATTCTGTGAGCAGGAAAGAAGAATGATTTTTTAAAAAGAAAGAAAGAAAGAAAAAGTTCTAGGTTGGATTCCCCCCACAGGTGAGAGGGAAGAGATAACAACGACACAGCCTTGCTCGGTCACACCAGCTAGGAGCCAGCCACGGCACTGACAGCATCACTGCAGTCAGACCACAGCCTTGTAAGAGATGGTGCTAGACCCTGGCCACTGCTGGCAGGCACCGAGCATCAAAAGAGATACACCCCATCACAGCACTTCCTGCCGCTAATAAGACACATGAATGAAAACTGCAATTTTCCGGGTTTTGCCCTCTTTTTACCAAAATAACTGGGTGGTAGAAATACTCAGCACAAACATAAAAAATTAAAATGCCAGTGAAAAGAGTGTAAATGTGCAGATACTATAACACAGTTTAGTTTTTCCATCCATTGTATTACCTGACATGCAATACAATGTGGCACACGCTGTTGGTTTTATTCCAGGATGTTAGGACTTGCCAGTCTACATCCCAGTGGTTCATCTCCTTTCACTCTCCATGTCCCAGGAAATCCCAGGATAAGATCTGGGCTGATCAGTGCTTAAATAACCAATGCTATTCAGTAATGATTTTTTAATTGCCATTATGAGCCATGGAATTTCCAGAACCCCACCACTGCTGGGATCCTGGCCTGGTCAATGTCATGTCCTACCAGCTTCCACCTGGACAGTGGAGGCATTACCTGTGTAAAAACGTCAACTGCGCCCATCTACCCAAAAAGAAACCTCAGGTGAGGGCTGGCAGGCATGGATCCAATTTGCTTTTAGCACCCGTGATAAGGAAAGCCTGAAAGAGCTGTAAATATGAACCTAGAAGAAGAGGTGAGCTCATCTGCCAGGGGAAGGTAAATTGTGAAAGAGGCCCACAAAAGGGAGGGCTGGGGAAGGGGCCGTGTTAGGGAATGAGTCCGAGAGAGACCCGAGGAACTGAAATGCACAGCGCAGCTCACCGCCTCCAGACTCTGATGAGGCAGCATGACCTGCAGGAAAAGCACAGGTCAGGAGTCAGGGACTGAGTTCCAGTTTCACAAAACAACTGCCATTAGGCAAAAGGACCATCCGTCCCCTTCCCCTCATCTGCAAAGCAGGGATAATAGTACCCACCTCAGAGCCCCAGAAGGTTAGAGCTGGGATGGACTCAGCTCTCAGATGAGTTAGACAAAGCCCAGGGAGGTGAAATGGCTTGCATAAGGTCACACAGCTTGTTGGCAGAGCCCAAATGGGAACAAATCACTTTCTTCCCAGTTCAGTGCTGTTTCTTCAATGTCACACCGAGTGTTTTGTGAAGCTAAAAGCACCAGGCAGACAGAGGGAAGGTGCTGTCAGTGCCAGAGCCTTCATCAGCACCCCTGGGTTCTGTTCTACTAGGTGAGCATCTCCCGTGAAAGTGGACCGGCAGCATCCCCGAGAGCTAGCTGGCCATGCTGCCGTCTGAGGCTACAAAGCCAGGGACAGGGGGCTAGAGAAGGAAGCTCTTTGCCTCCCCCGGGCCCCAAGGCACAAGCGATTGTGCCCTTGGAGATATCACAATTGGCTCCAATCTCCCCTGTGCACATCCACACTCCAATAGCAACAAGCAATGAGTTTTCCTTAGGAGAGTGAATACACTTGGTGAAGAATAATTCCAACTTTAATCCATGAAGTGCACTAGGCCAAGAGTCCAAAAACTGCTTAAAAGAGACTCATTTGGCTCTTGCTTTGACATAACCATTCCAAGTTTTTAGGTCACTCAGTTTCCAGACCTTTTGTCCTCCAACCAGTTTAACTAATGTGCAAACATATTCCCAAACAGCGTCCAAACAGATTATTACTAACAGACTGGAGAATGACGCAAATGCAGGCCATCTACATAAGTGAAACAAGTTGCGCAAAAAGGGGACGTTTGTGTGGCTTAAATCGTGGAGATGGGCTCCATCCACAGGACTCGATTCACAAGACAACTGCTTTAACAACGCTGCCTTTAGCAATTTTAGTCCAGGTCTTTCTTGACCCAAGCCTTTCACTTCAACAGTCCCCCACTCCCAACATGCACACAGATGGCAAAGCCACCAGCAACCACCCCCCTCTTATCTGGTGGTCTTCACTGGAACACAGTTTCATTGGCATAATTAGGTGGGCACCAGAGATTTCAGCTCCATGTACTTTTTATGAGAATTGAGTTCATCATTCCTTCTTTCTTCCTTCAGCCGCCCAGAGAAAGAGCCTAGAGTTCTTGTGCTGTCAGAAGGAGCTGTGATCTCAGACTAGCAGTTCTGTGACAGAGCGTGGGATAAGAGTGTGAACCTGTTGAGCCAATTACCAGACTTCTACTGAGGGGATTCTCCCCCAGCCTAATCCAGGTTCTACAGGGAGGGTGCCATTCATAGCTTCCACAAGTCCTCTAACCCCCGCCAGCCTCCATTCCCACTACTGGTAGCTTTTTAACAGAAGGTCTGAGTCTGGAAAACTGTGCCAGATCTGTCGCTTGGTGAGCACTTCCTCTTCTGGGCATCTCATCATTAAAATAATATCCTTGGGGAAAATTCAGCTGCCCATTTCCCCATACCCAGTGCCCAACTTCCCCACCACATTCAGCCAAGCCAAGGGATAAGCCATTTCCATTGCAGAAGCTTCTTGGTCAGTTTTGATTCAACTTCTGTCTTTTATTCCTACATCACCACATCTGTCACTACTAAGAAGAAGAAGAGGAACACTCATTACTGTGATCATATGAGCTGCTATGTGATCTGAAGTGAGTCATTTTCCCTCTGGGTCTGCTTTCTTACTTGCAAGTTAAGAGGGTTGTACCAGATGGCCTCATGGTCCTGTTGGGCTCTGACACCTGGTAGGTCTACTTACCACCTGCTATGTGACCTCCCATCCCACCCTACCTTCCTCCCATCCCCACCCCAAATCAGATGTCATAGTACCAGGCCTCATGTCAGCTTCTGGAGGTAAGGCTAATGCAGAAGAGATTTTAGTATTCATCAGTACTTCAGACCTTGCATCTGGTAGAGAACTCAAAAAAATCACTGCCCAAACACCCTGCCTTCAGGGTAAGGTAGTACCATCCCTAAGGTGTAGATAAGAAAACCATGTCCAGAAAGACTAAATGAAACTCACTAGGTTCCCGGCTGTCCTAATAGGTGATACCAAGAGGAACAGAAGTCAAATCTTCAGTATCATCGCACTAATCTTCCCACAACACCACAATTCTTATGGAAATGCACTAATTCAGGTATCAGCCAAAGCTTTAAGAGAAATTACTAAATATAAAATTAAATTTTAATGGAAGCAAATCATGGCTATGGCACCCTTAACATGTATATTATTATTTATGATTAAGAGATGGTAGTAAGATCTTTGATACTCAACCCTTTACCAACTAGAAAGCTACAGGAAACTGGCATTTTCCTATTTACCAATCTATTTCATGAAACTAGAAATCAGAAACCATGTCAGGGATACTCACAATTAATGACAAAGGAGTTGCAGTACTTGGGGAAAAGCTCTCCATTCCACTAACCTACAAGTAATCTTGAAACATTTACGTACGGGGGCTTATAAATTTGCCAATTTTTAATAACAAGCCATGGAATCTGAAGAACTGTTATATTTATCTGCAAAATTTCAGTGCCATTGCTATAAATAGCAAATGGTTTATTCTAAAAACTCAAGGTTTTTTAGTTAAATTTCATTTCCCATATGTGCATAAGAAGCTCTTTTAGGTTGAGATAATTCGTTTGAATTACCTAAGCCAAAACGATATTTTCCTTACCAACATAAAATTTTCTAGAAATGTGCTCACAGAGAAAAAATATCATTCCCAACATGCACTAAAATTCACATTTAAGAATCCCAACATTCACTTTAGGGATGATTCTGCTCTTGTGCAGAATCAGTCTCAACTCATTTAAACTGCCTACAAAATCCATACAAGTCACGCAGAAAATTAGCCCTTAGGATTTTAAAGAAAATTAAAACACACCACACGATAAAACCAGTTGTTCCAAGGCTAGAGCATTGAACATCCAAGCTCTCTCCTTCCAGTTCTAAACTTAGCAGTATTCTGTAGAAAGAGCTACTCTTCACTGGAGAGAGAAGTGGTAGGTAACTTGGTTCTCCCAGAGGAAGGGGCTGGTCCTCGCCCACTGCTGGTACTGACCTAAAGACAGGAAGGCATCATTATGCCACCAGTAAGATATGAAGTCATTGGCCAGGTCTTGTTTCCCTGGCAGGGAGCAGATTGTTTCTTCCAACTATCTCAAGCCTGAGTCCCATGAGCCGTTTAGCCCTGAGAGTATGCCTTGTCTCAACTCAGCCTCCAGATGGCTTCCTAGACTACCCACCCAGATAATCACTCAGCCAGACTGAGACATCTGAGACCCTCTGAAATCTGAAGCAATGAGGGCCCAGTGTTGAATGAGGTCAAACACTTGCCAGGTGAGCTGCCTTACCTTAAGCCATCTGGGGTGTCAAAAAGGAGTGGAAAAAAAGGAAGAACAATTCCCACAGAACACTTAAGCTGGATAAGAATTTGACATTTATGTTGGTGATGACATGACGTCCTTGCTTTTCAAAGAAGGAAATCACTTTAACAAGCCGAGTGGCCCTTTCCTGCTGCAACATGTCTTAGGCACCCATTCAGACAATGACTGTTTGGACATGTCCTGATTCCAACACATTTACAGGACATTTACCTTCTTTTAACTCCTTGCATTGTGCTCAGGGCTAACAATCCAAAATAGTGCAATCCAATAGCAATCACTAGTCCTCTTAACCACAAATAGACATCTGATTGCCTCAGCAAATCGAGGCAAGAAAGAGTATGGATGACTGAAAGCCACTGGTCACCTCGAAACTTGTTTAGCAAAGAAACAACTCATTCCCTCTCAACATTTACCAAAAGAAAAGCAAACTTGGGGGTGTGGGAAGTGGGAAATGGCATTCCTGTGGCCGGGAGTTAATAAACTATGAGACAGACAAAAGTGAGCAGCAGATGAGAGAAAATCCCCCATAATTGGCATCATCGGTGGGTAGACATTCAGCAATCATACACCGAGTGAAAGGCTCACCAGTGCAGTGGCAATGCATGTCTGCTTCTGAAGCCCCCGCCAACACTGAGCCGGTGGCCTGTCTTCCCCGCACCCACCTCAGCCACCTGGTTCTCTTGAACCCCACGTGTAGAGGAGGGAAGCCTGTGGTCTTCCACACCAGTTCAAGGACATGCATCACCACTGAACCTCCAAAGATTAGGAACAGTAAGGAGAAGTTATCTAGCAAGCATGCTCCCTCCATTCTGGACAACAGTCATGCTGGTTCCCACCCATTTGATTACTCTTCTGTTGACCACCCACATTTAATTCAGCTTTAAAAACATGACAACAAGGTCCGATATTTGAGGAATGTACCTGACTCTCTCTCCCCTCCAGTGGTGGTGGAATCTGATCAGCAAAACCAATCTTCCCTGGATCACCCATTAAGGCACTAACCTCATCCACGTTCTCAAAAGCGTTGATGACATCATATGGCAAACAGGACAGAAGGTCAATCACAAACCACGTCTTCAGGTAATTCATGCGAATGAGTTTGGGGTCAGAAATCACCTCCCCAGCTGGTCCAACAAAGGTGGTATGAAAATTCAGTACAATGTCCACCAAGAAGATGACATCCACAATGCTATCCACAACTAGCCAGGCCACATTGTTCTGCCTGGTTTTAAAGGAGACATTGTAAGGGACCAAGATGGCTGTGTAGAAGGTTAAGATCAAGATGATCCAATCCCACGTGGTCTTAAAAACGCAGTAATGTAAGATGATGTGAGGGGGAGTCTTTGGTGCCTCTTGCTTGTACTGGGGAAGGATGTCTGAGCCCAGCTGCAGGACCTGTATAGA
Source organism: Chaetophractus vellerosus (assembly GCA_004027955.1). Classification (NCBI taxonomy): domain Eukaryota; kingdom Metazoa; phylum Chordata; class Mammalia; order Cingulata; family Chlamyphoridae; genus Chaetophractus; species Chaetophractus vellerosus. Next base: position 516 of record PVKH010043437.1, on the reverse strand, counting down.
AAAACATGGCCAAGAGAAAACTAAATTAGGACTTAAATGCAAGCATCTAACAAGTCAGCATCTGTCACTAGCAAATACTTGTGACACTTCTGATGGACCATTAGGTGCAAGAACAGGTAGTAGAGGTGTATGGGAGAATGGAGGAGAAAATTACAATACAAACCATAGTGAAAACATAAACGTAATGAAACAACCAGGAGCTATTCCTTGGCTTACTGCGAGCAAAGCACTACACCAAATTCTTCACATACATTTATTATCTCACTTAATTCTAAACACAACATTGTCTTATTAGCAAGTATTATATTACATTACAAGTAAGAAACTAAGGCTTAGATTATTAAGCAATTTTATTCCACAAATATTTATTGCTCTGTGCCAGGAACTGTTCTAGGCACTGGACCTACAGAAATAAAGGAAACTGCAAGATTCCTGCTCTCATGGAGCTCAGTCTAGTAAGCAAATAATCAAGATATTTTGAATAGTGATAAGAGCCTAATATGAGGGGTGGGGGCA
>PVKH010043436.1:0-10715 GCA_004027955.1 Chaetophractus vellerosus | reverse complement strand
CTAGCGGGCAGACCGCCTTGAGAATGGCAAGCCGCCATGGGCGGGCCAGAGCCCCCGTGGGCAGGGCAAAAAACTGCCACGGACAGGGCAAAAGCCGCCACGGGCAGGGCAGGTAGCCCGCGAATGGAGCGCAGCCAGCCACCCGTGAACTGAAAGCCAGCCATGAATGGAAGCAGAAGCCGCCCACAAGCGGGGAAAGCCACGCCTGCACAGTGACCAGTCTCGGCGGGGGGGAGGGGAGATATATAATAAAATAAATAAATCTTTAAAAAAAAAAAAGGCTAAATAGCAGAATGGTAGAAGAAGGTCCTGTATTATCAGTAATGACTTTAAATGTAAATGGATTAAACTATTCAGCCAAAGGCAGAGATTGGCAGAATGGTTAAAAAGAAAAAAAGCATGACCTGACTCTGTGCTGTCTGCAAGGGACTCACTTTAAACTCAAATATGTAGGTAGGTTGAAGGTGAAAGGATGGGGGAAAATATACCATGCAAGTAGTAACCAAAAGAGAGCTGCGTGTTTATCCTAATATTGGAGAGAATAAACTTGTCTAAAAACATAGACGAGAGACAAAGATGGTAATTACATACTGATAAAATGGACAGTTCAACGGGAAGATGTAACAATTTTAAATATATATGTACCTAACAGCAGAGTCCAAAAATTTAAAATACTGACATATTTGAAGGGAGAAATTGTCAGTTCCACATTAATAGTGGGAGATTTTTAACACATCACTCTTAATAATGGATAGATCATCTAGTCAGAAGTTCAATAAGGAAATATAAGATTTGAATGATATACTAAACCAACTAGACCTAACATACATATTTAGAACACTTCACCTAACAAAAACAGCATACACATTCTTCTCAAGTGCACATGGATCAATCTCCCAGATAGACCATCTGCTGTGTCACAAAACAAGTCTCAATAAATTAAAAAATAATGGAAATCATACAATGTATAGTCTCCAGCTACAATGAAATGAAACTGTACTCAATAACAGAGGAAGAAAGGGAAAATTAAAATGTGGAAATTAAACAACACACTCTTAAGAAATGAGTAGATTAAAGAGAAAATCAGAAGTGAATTTAGGAAGTATCTTGAGGTGAAAGAAAATGAAAATACAACATACCAAAACTTACGGGATGCAGCAAAGGCAGTGCTGAGAGGATAATTTATAACTCTAAATGCTTATGTCAAAAAAGAAGAAAGACTTCAAATCAGAAGCCTAATTTCAAAACTGTAAGAACTAGGAAAAAAAGAGCAAACTAAACCCAAAGTAAGTAGAAGGAAGGAAATAACAAAGGTTAGAGAAAAGATGAATGTAATAAAAAAATTTTGTTATAGAATCAACAAAACCAAAAGTTGGTTCTTTGAAAAGATCAATAAAACATTAGCTAGACTGGCAAAGAAATATAGAGACACAAATGAAGAAAATCATTAACAAAGAGGGGGAAATTACTAGTGACCCCACTGAAATAAAAAGGACTATAAGTTGATACTCTAAACAACTGAATGGCAATAAATTAGATAACCTAGATGAAATGAACAGATTCTTAGAAACACACAAACTACCTACATTGACTCAAGAAGAAACAGGTCTCAACAAACCAATTGCTAATAAAGAGATTGAATCAGTAACTAAAACCTTCCAAAAGAGAAAAAAACAGAAATAGATGGCTTCACAGGGGAATTCTACCAAACATTCCAAGAAGAATTAATTCCAATTCTACATAAACTCTTATAATAAATTGAAGAGGAGGGAACACTACTGACTCATTCTATGAGGCCACCATCACCCTCATACCAAAGCTGGATAAAGATACAACAGGAAAAAAAAACCCACAGACCAGTATCTCTTATGAATATAGATGCAAAATCCTCAACAAAATCCTAGCAAACTGAATCCAACATCACATTAAAAGAATTATAGACCATGATCAAGTGAGTTTATCCCTGGTATGCAAGATTGGTTCAACCTAAGAAAATCCATCAATATAATATACCACATTAACAACATGAAGGGAAAAAGTTCATGATCATCTCAATCAATGCAAACAATGCATTTGGCAAAATGCAACACCCTTTCTTGATAAAACAGAACACTAGAATAGGAGGAAACATCCTCAACATGATTAAGGGCAGATATGAAAAGTCCATAGCTAACATCCTATTTAATGGTGAAAGACTGAAAGCTTTCCCTCTAAGGTCAAGAACACGAAAAGGATGCCCACTCTTATGACTGTTATTCAACATTTTGCTGGATTTTCTAGCCAGACCAACCAGGCAAGAAAAAGAAAAGGCATCCAGATTGGAAAGGAATAAGTAAAACTTTCCCTATTTGCCGATGACCTGATCCTATATACAGAAAATCCTGAAAAATCCACAGCAAAGCTCCTAGAGCTAATAAATTAATATAGCAAAGTATCTAGGTACAGGATCAACACCAAAAATCAGTAGTGTTTCTATACACAAGTAAGGAACAAGTGGAAGAAGAAATCCATTTATAATAGCAGCTAAAAGAATCAAATATCTTGGTTAGAATAAATCTAACCAAGAATGTAAAGAATTTGTACACAGCTAACTATAAAACATTGCTAATAGAAATTAAAGAAGATCTAAATAAATGGAAGGATATTCTGTGTTCACAGATTGGAAAACCAAACACTGTTAAGATGTCAGTCCTACCCGTAGCAATTTATGGATTCAGTGGAACCCCCATCAAAATTCCAACAACTTCTTTGCAGATAAGGAAAAGACAAATTTTTGTGGAAGGATAAGCAGCCCCAAATAGCTAAGCCATCTTGAAAAAGAAAAGAATGAAGTTAGAAGATTCCCATGTCCCAATTTTAAAACTCATTACAAAGCCACAGTAATCAAAATAACATGGTACTGACAGAAGGACAGACATATATACGAATGGAGTTGAATTGAGAACTTAGAAATCAACCCTTACATTTATATCCAGCTGATTTTTGACAAGGTTGCCAAGATCACTGAATTGGGAAAGAATAGTCTCTTCAACAAATGCTTCTGGGACAGGATCTCCATTTTCCAAAAAGAAAAAGAAAGGCCCCTAACTCACACCTTATTTTAAAAATCAATTAAAATTGGACCAAACACTTAACTGTAAGACCCAGAACTAGCAGACTCCTAGAAGAAAACATAGGGAAACATCTTCAAGACTTTATGTTAGGCAAGGGTTTCTTTGACTTTACCCCCAAAGTACAAACAACAAAAGAAAAACAGATAAATTTGACCTTATCAAAGTAAAAAACTTTTGGTCTGCAAAAGACTATCAGAAAGTAAAAAGAGAAACTGTACAATGGAAGAAAATATTTGGAAATCACTTATCTGATAAAGGAATAGTATCCAGTATATATAAAGAAATCTTTCAACTTAACAGCAAAAAGACAAACAACCCAATGAAAAAAAGGGGCAAAAGACTTAAATAGAAGTCTCTCTAAAAAAGATAACATATGGCCAGTAAGTACATGAAAAGATGCTTAACATCATTAGTCATCAGGGAAATGCAAATCAAAACCACCATGAGATAACCTTGCACACCCGTTAGAATGGCTGCTATTAAAAAAAATGAAAAATAAGTGTCATAGAGGATGTAGAGAAATAGGAACACTCATTCATTGATGGCAGCAATATAAAATGGTGCAGTCACTGTAGAAGACATTTTGGCAGTTCCTCAGTAAGCTAAGTTTAGAACTACCCTATGACCCAGCAATCCCTCTACTACATATATACTCAAAATAATTGAAAGCAGGGTCTCAAACAGGTATTTGTGTACCAGTTTTCATAGTGGCATTATTCACATTTTCCAGAAGATGGAGGCAACCCCAAGTATCCATCAACTGATGAATGGATAAATAAAATGTGTATATACATACCATAGACTATTATTCAGCCATGAAAAGGAATGAGATCCTGATACCTGCAGCTATATGGATGAACCTTGCAGACATCATGTTGAGTGAAATACGTCAGATGCAAAAGGACAAATATAGTATGATCTCACTGATTTGTAACAATTAGAATAAACAAAGTTATAGAATTAGAATTTAGAATGTAGCTTACCAGAGGACTGGGTAGGGATCAGGAATGGGAAGTTAAGGCTTAAAATGTACAGGGTTCCTATTTGGAGTGGTGGAGACACTTTGGTAATGGTTAGTGGTTATGGTAGCACCACATTGTGAACACAATTAATAGCACTAAAATACATATCTGAATATGATTAAAAGGGGAAATATTAGATTGTACATATGGTAACAAAATACTAATTAAAAAAAAATACATGGAACTAACTACGCAAATAGTGGATCCTAAGTTAAACCATGGACTTTAGTTCGTAGTACAATTGTGAAAATATGCTGTCGTCAGTTGTAACAAATTTTCCACTCCAATGCAAGGTGTTGGTGGTGGGGTAGTTTATGGGATCCCTGTATTTTAATCGTGATGGTTCTGTAAACCCACAACTTCTCTAACAAAGAAAAAAATTTAATAAAAAAAAAGAATGGAGAATAGATATCCAATTGAGGGAGTAACCATGTCAGGTAACCATTAATGACACAGATTAGAATTTACAAAAATGATTCAACTCCTTTAAAAGTTGCTGAGAAGAAAAGAGCAGTAAACTTGTTAAAAATATGGAGTTTGAAGATGAACTGTTTTCAGTTTCATTAAGAGACCAAAGATTGAAGGCAACAGTGCAGAAGTAGTAGTTGATCATGCTGGAAGGACTGATTGATATAAGCAAAGTGTTATACTTTTCTATGAAGATTGAAGATAACATTATAGTTGGATGGAATGTCATTGGGATAATTTAAATGTCTTCTCCTCAGCTTCTTCACCCCTTTTCATAAATTGCAGCATATAATATAATATTCTTGCAAGTATTAATCCTTAGGGTGAAACTTTATGGGAAGGAAAATGTAGGTCAGTTTAGATTAGGAGGTAATTTTGAATAGGGTTTTGCAGATTTAAAAAATACTTTCCTACAAAATTTAGGCATTTGAACCAATAAGGAAATAACTGTTCCTTTTGAATATTGGATAAATATAATGGAGTCTTATTAAAATGTGTCTCTTGCTTGTTGATTTAGGACTACATTGCATGGAAGATCTCAATTATAATGAGGTCACTTTAGTACAAACCCATTGAATGAGGTTCAAAAGAGATTCCTATCATGCCAGTTTCCCACCATTGTAACACTGGGTTAATTAAGTGATAGTTTGGTATGTGTTCCATTTGTTAGCCTTATATTCCTCTCCCTTTCCTTCCCGTTTTGCAATTTTCAAGTCTTACCTATTTGTACCCTGTATATTAAGATAGGGCTGCTCTGAGAGGCAAATAAATGAACATCACTATTAATACTAATTATTTAGAGAAATGACAGGGCTGCTTTTATATAATATTGAACACAAATCCTAGTATAAAATCCACCTTCCCTCATAGGTGTATCATAGGCAACAATATTTACAACAAGGATCTGGTCTATTGTTGCTCAAACTCTGGCTATTATTCTTCTAAATACAAAATATCTTAGGACAAGGGTCCACAAAGCCATTGTATAAAGGGCCAGATAGTAAATATTTTAGGCTTTATGGACCATACTATCTCCTGTCATAACTACTCGATGCTGCCAGTCTTGTAGTATGAAAGCAGTCATAAATGATACACATGAATGAGCCCGGGTTTACTCTAATGAAACTTTATTTATGGGCACTGAAATTTGAATTTCATATAATTTTCAAATATAATGAAATATTCTTCTTTTGTTTTTTTTTTCAATTATTTAAAAATATGAAGACCATTCTTAGATTGTGGGTTATAGAAAAATAGGCAGCAGACAGGATTTGGCCCATGGGCTGTATTTTACCAACCGTGTTTTAGGACCCTTCTAAAGTATAGTGCATTAGCATCTACTCTGTTAATCCAAAAGTTCATATATGTGAGCTTTCAGAAGAACGCTGTGAGATTTTGAGAAAGAGAAGGGAGAGGCTGCACAAGAAATTTATACCTCATGGACTCAAGTATTTATTGAGTGCCTACTATGTATATATATAATGCCAAATACTGTTCAGGGTATTAGGAATTTAGCAGTGAACAAAGAGGTCAGCATTCCCTGCATTTATGACATTTTCATTTAATAGAGGGAAGACAAACATAAGTAAGCAAGTAAAATGTATAGTATTAGAAATGATAATAAATACTATGAATAAAAATAAACCAAGGAAGGAGGATATGTAGTACAGAAAGGAAAGAAAGTTATAATTTTAAATAATACTGTCAAGGAAGTCTTCATTGATAAGGTGACATTTGAACATAGACTTAAAGGAAAGGAGGAACAAGCTATAGGGAGATCTAGAATAAGAACCTTTCAGACAGGAGAAACAGCAAGTATAAAGACTCTGAGATGGGAGAGTGCCTAACCTGCTCATGGAACAATATAAAGATTAGGGTAATAGAAGTGTTAGGGAATGTTTTAGGAGGTGAGATCAAAGAGGTATAGGACAGGGAAACAGATGTGGCTCAAGCGATTGGGCTCCTGTCTACCATATAGGAGGTCCAGGGTTCGATTCCCAGGGACTCCTGATAAAAGGCAAGCTGGCCTGCGCAGCAAGCTGGCTTGAGCAACGAGCTGGCCCACGCGGAGTGCTAGCCCACACAGAGTGCTGGTCCGTGTAGGAGTGCTGGCCCGCACGGAGAGCTGGCACAGCGAGATGACGCAACAAAAAGAGACACAGAGGAGAGGCAATAAGAGACGCAGCAGACCAGGGAGCTGAGGCGGCGCAAGAGATTGAGCGCCTCTCTCCCACTCCAGACGGTCCAAGAATCCATTCCTGGTGCCGCCTAAAGAGAAGACAAGCAGACACCAAAGAACACATAGAGAGCACTAAAAAAAATGAGTGTGGGGGATATAAATAAATGAATCTTAAAAAAAAAAAAAAGGTATAGGACAGGGCAGGATTATGTAGGATTTATAAGGTCACCTTTAGTGCAATGGAGAGTTTTGAGCAGAGGCATGGCATGATCTGTCTTTCATTTCAACAAGGAAATGTTGAAGTTAGGAGGCTATTGAAATAATCCAGGTGAAAAAAAAGATACCAGCTTAGACCAAAGGTTGAGGTGAAGGTAGTGAGAAATAAAGAGATTATTAATATATGTTGAAGGTAGAGGTAACAGATAGGATAAAAAGAGAGAAGTCAAATATAAGTCCTAGGTTTTTGTCTTGGACATTTGGAAGGATGGAGTTACCATTTACTAAAATGGAGTAGACTGTAGGAAGAATAGGTTTGAGGGGGAAGATCAGGAGTTTTACTTTGGTCATGGAAACTTGAACTACCTTTAGACTAAAAGTAGAGATATTGAGCTGGCAGTTCGATATATTCAGCTGGACTTCAGAGGAGATGTCTGGGCTAGATATGTTTTTGAGAGTATCAACATATAAATGAAATTTAAATCTATTACAATGGATGAGATCACTGAAGTACTTATCGGCATTACTATTTATTGTTATTACTTCTCCTGCTACCTTTCTCATTCATTTCAAAGAGTTAGGCAGTTTCTAGTAATCCCCTATGCTCACACACAAAGCGTAGAAGGGATTACACTAAATCAGAAATCTGACCTACACAGGAAGTACCATTAGCTGGCCATCCTCAAATCTTGCCATGGTGTAAAATGGGAGTGAATTTTTCCAAGTACCTCCTTGGTGGAAACTATTTGCACTGGAGGTAAGTGTGAAAGGGGAGGTTGTGGGAAATGATGGGGTGAGGGCTTTCTAAACCTTTCCCAGACCTCAGAAATGGCTTGATTCTGAGGAAAGGAGAAGGTTCAGGCTGGTTCTTATTTCCCTGAACCAGTTCATATAGCCCTAAATATGACCTGCTTTCCTCAAACTGGGAGTCAGAAATCCCTTTTCTCTTCTGTTTTTCTGCTGCAGAAATTCCCAACATTCCCATTTTGTGGGCTCCAGAAAGGGGTAAGCGAAGACTTCAATCCCAGCCAATCATTTCCAGATTAATAATTTTTAGTGTTTTGGTTTCTTTTATCATCATAAAAAATGCTTGGACCCATTTTTCCCATCTATTTAATTTCCTTGTGGATTGTTAATGTATCTCTGTTCTAGGGTCATTCTGTATCCCTGGGCAATAGAGTTCAGATCCATCTGCTATTTCCATTTGTGTGCTGTACTCTTGTGGATTCTCATATGCACTTTATTGATTACTCTTTCCTAGATGAAAGACACTCAATTACAGACTGCTTCACTCTCAATCTCATCATTTCCTGAATAATGTTTTTTCACCTGCTGACAGCTTGTCACTACCCTACCCAACTGCTTCTGATGATCTGTCCTTGCTTCTCTGCTGTTCTGTCTTTCTGCTTGATTGCCTTTGGTTTTTATGTCTACTTTTTGCCCCACTTTGTTCATCTGCTGAATGATTTGCATTCTTCATTCACTGGTGCTTTATCACATCAGCAAATGGCCCGCTGCTGCCATATCCATCTGCTATTTCAGCATTTTAGACTGTCCAGCATTGTCTGTCGGCTCTCCTACCATTCTTTAATACCACGATCTACCAAATGCTAGCCATCTGGCTCTCTGCTCTTGCCCTGACCAATTCATGCCTGTAATATTATAAGTAGATGCAGATTATTTAGCACTTCTACTCCACTTGCGTGGTGCCACAGAGTTGGACTGCTGAGTTTGCCTGACCACTGCCTCTTTTACCTACTTGTTGCACATGGCTGCCCCATTAATGTACTTGAGTCATTGCATTCATCTCCTGTGTACTCAACCTTGCAACTTGCTGTGATTGGCCCATATTGCCTCCTTATAGTTCTCTGCATCTAATAAATCACTGGTGGTGTTCCTCTGTTGTCTTGTTACCCTGAGCAGGTTTTATTTTCAAGAAAACTTTTACCTATATATTATCCAAACAAATCTTAGAAATAGGCAAATGTTTTACTATTTAACAGCCCAGTCCAGTTTACTATTAAACTGACTTTCTGAACTCACTACCACTCCTCTTTCTGCTTTTTTATACATTTCCACATTCACCCCCTTATTTAGGAATAGATTTTTTTCTAAATCATTCATCTTTGCTTCACTTGTCTTTTCACATCAAATATTATATATGTGTTCCTTGTATATAGGATCTCTCAGTAATTTTTCATATACTAGATTTATTTCTTGGTTTATTTTTCCTGCTTTTTCCAAGGCTTCATGAAGATAAATTAGTCCTATTAATTTTATCCTTTCTAGTAAGACCAAAAGAATTTTTTGAAACTAATAAGTAACATCTCTAAATATAATAATTTTATCTACAGTTCTTCTTAATACAGATTAAAGTAGCTTTCTGCTCTGCTCCATTTTTTCCTTTGAGAGTGTAATCTTTCAATTTCCTGATCATTTATTAATACCAATTCTTTTGAGATCCATTTTATATATTTATCTTTCCCTCCTTTTAAAATATTTTTCCTGTGTATGGATAAACTTCTAAAATTATTTTCCCATTATTTGCAAACTACTTAGCAATATGAAAAAAACTTGCAATACAAAATTATCTGCAGCTCATATTCTTATTCACTTATATTTAAATGCAAGGCAAGATAAAACCTAAGCAGGAGACAATTTTGGTGAAATCTGCAAACAATTTAAAGAGTCTAAGGAAAGAATGTAAAGTAGGGTATGTATGTGTGCATGCATGTATGTATGTATTGATTTGAAGTGTTCTCTGTGTATATAAATATATGCACATCATTGTGTTTGAAGTATGAAAAATGCTGAGTATCCAAATTAAATTTTATTTTTTCAACTGAAAAAGAGGGAAATGGGAAAGAAAAAACCTGAAAAACTAACTTTAGGGAATACAGAAAAGGTGTATGAACAAAGAGTTTTTTCACCTTTATTAATAAAGATAAAATTAGTAAGCATGAAGAAAAAGGCTATTCTAGGAAAGTCAAGAAAGCATTTTATTTTATTTTCTTACTTTTGTCTAACCAAGAGGAAATTAAATTAATAGCAAAAAGATCAGAGAAACTACATAATTAACATGAAAGATAGACAAGTTCAGGTTATTGTATTAAGGCAGAGAATTTATAAACTTTCAGAAAATCTACAGAAGACCAAGTGATAAGATTTAGAAGAGCATACATGATAAGAATAAAAGGGAGAATGAAGTTGAAATGACATAGATGTTGGATGCTTGAGGGACAGCAAAAGTGGTTCTGAAGAAAATTGAATTTTAGAAATATATTAACTTTAGGACAGGATGATGGCATATCTTCCAGATGAGGCAAGCAGGTCATGTTTAGAGGAACAAGCAATGGGAATAGGCATTTAATTCAGTGGTCCTCAACCTGGGCACCCAGCCTTGTACTTATAGAGATTTTTGTAAAAAGATTCCTCAACTGATAAATTCTGATTCAGTAAATTGGGACATGGCCTAGTAGTGTGTGTGCACATGTGTATTTTAATGTACTGGTAATATACAATGTGACTTGAACTGAACTCCATACCATGGTGTCTAATCCTTACAGGAGTTTCAAAAGTCAAAAATAATTGGCCTTTGTCTTCAAGTGTTTTAAAACTGGAGTTATTAAATTTAAATATGCAATAATAATGCATTTAGGAATGAAGACTTCTAATCCATCAGGTGATTACATTTTTTTTTTTTTTTTTTAAAGACTT
>PVKH010043435.1:0-10720 GCA_004027955.1 Chaetophractus vellerosus | reverse complement strand
CAGATTCAACAGACAAGGATAAGGAATTAAGTCCCTTATAAATTCCTGTCCATTCAGTCAATGAAATAAAATCTAAACACCACCCTTTTTAAGATATTATTCCAACCATTCACAGTCCACATCACATACTGATATGGGCCCCATTCTTTCTACCCCATCTATCCCTAGCCCCAGAACTGCCTCCTGAAACCAACAGTCAATTAAAAGAATGTTTAAACTCTACAGGATATTGTAGAAATTGGATTCATAATTTTTCTTTGATGGCTCAACCTTTATATGCCTTGCTTAAAGCTGAACAAATTGAGCCCCTTATTTGGCATGAAACTAGTCAAAATGCCTTCAAGTCTGCTCAGCTGGAGGACACTATAATTACAAATTACCTTCCCCGCTCCCCACCCCCCTTCTCCGTGAACTAGAAAGGAACGCCTTAGGTTTCCTTGCACAAAAGCATAGAAACCAACATAAACCTTTAGGAAATGATAGCCAGCAATTAGATACCTAGTCAAGGGACTTCCCCCTTGCATGAGGTCCTTTGCTGTAATGGCAAAACTTTTAGACTCGATTGAAAAATTAATTATGAGGCGCAATTTACCCCGCAGCACACCCACATCTATGTCTCACACTGTATAGTTTTCTAGTTTTCTTGATTCTTAATAAACTCTTTACTCCCTGAAAAAAAATTGTGTGATGTCCCTTAATTATTTATGCCCCTCATTCTGCTGAAGCCCTTTCTACCAACAGATTAACTTCTTAAGGAATTCTCTTTACTTTTTTCTCCCAATGTCTCTTGTTTGTTGTCACAACTTTACTTCATACTGTTTCTGACAAAACTCTACAGGAATGCATAGCTTTAACTGACTAATTATTAAGCCTTTGAGTAGATTTACAAGAAACCTCAACTGATAATGCAGATGTTATCTGGTATACAGATGGATTTGTTACTACCTGTAACCATGAAACAATAAAAGCGAATTCTTTACTTAATCTTACCGTCAGCCCAGCAAGCTGAACTTTTTGCCTTCACAAGAACAGCAAAGATACACACTGATAGTTGGTATGCTTTGGGGGTTGTTCATGTTTTGGGGATGTTATGGAATCAAAAGAAAAACAAAGAAAAAACAGCTCTTATGTTATGGAATTGCTAGATACTATACTGTTATCAAAGGCTTTAGATATAATTAAAATTCTTAGTCATTCTCAGACAAATATGGAGGAAAACACTGACAACCACATGGCAGATACAGCTGCAAAAAACTCAGTGTCAAATTCTAATCCTATTCCTGTTTCTATAATGACTTTTGAACCAAACAATTCTATTGGAAATATAAAAAAATTTACTCCTTGAGGTTCAACAAAATGCTCCTCCTCAGGAGATTTTTTTAAAAGGGCAGAGGCAGGGAGCAGGAATGCTGGCTGCTTTTATAAGCCTGCAATTAAATCATAGTTTAGCCCTAATGGGAAACCAGTCCTCCCCAATTGCCACCAGGAAATTGTTTTAAAATTTATTCATAAAATAACTCATTGGAATACTGATAAAATGGTAAGCTGTAGAAAGCAATATTTCTGAAAACCATCCCTTAAAATAGCTATGAAAATATATCACATATATTTTATCCCAAGCATAATCCAGGAAAAACTTTCCATAGGTCTCAAAAACATTTTCCCCTACCTACTAGACCTTTAGAAATTTGGCAGTTCGACTTATTCAATTACCCCCATCCCAAGGCTATGCGTTTTCCTAAGTCCAAGGTGTGGGTGTGGAGGTGGCTCAAGCAATTAGGCACCTCTCTCCCACATGGGAGGCCCTGGGTTCCATTCCTAAAAGAAGATGAACAGACACAGAGGGCAGACAGCAAGTGTAAACAAGGAGGGAGTGAGGGGAAATAAATCTTTTTTTAAAAATGAAGTCAATAATGTTGCTATAATCTTCATTATTTTCCTATTAGCTCTTTTATTCACATTTTTATTCCTCTCACTCTTTCTTTATATCCCAGGCCATCTTTGTCTTCCCTTGATGAATCCTAACCCTTTTAAATTCCTCATTCTCACCCTTATCCTCTCTTCCTGGTCCCTTGCCATTCAACTTCTTTTTCCCAGCCATACAAAAAACTGCTCATCAAGACAACCAGCAAGATGGCGGCAGAGTAAAGAGCTCCTAGAATCAGCTCCTGCTACGGGGCAGTTGGTGATCACCCAGAGCTATCTAGAGCACTTGTTTGGGGGCTCCAGGAGACAGGAAGTGCATCCTACAACATCCTTGAAATAACAGAAGGAGGAGACTGCCCATCTGCAGAGAAGATTCTTAAGTGGAGCCCTCTACACCATGGAGGCCGGTGCCCATCCTCCACTGGTGGCACAAGCCTCTTCGGGAGCTGTTCCGCGGCTGAAATTGGAAGCTCCACTTCCCAAAAAAGGGGGAGGAAGAGATGGTTGGGCACAACTTCAGCTACTGATTAGTAAATTCGGTGGCTAAAGTATAATCCTATGAACAGCTAATGTTTGAACCTGTCCAAGTCAGAAGGAGGCCGGAGGCCGCCATCTTAACCCCACGCCTGACAGCGGGGCTGAATGAAAATCACAGTGCTGGTAGGGACCGGCTTCTTTCCATCTAGATCAGATTGCAGCTCTAGCCTAAGCCCTAGGCCCTCCTCAGGCAGGGAGGAAGCTGGGGAGAGCTGCGCCAGCCTCTCCGGGAAATTACAGGCAAAGTCGAGGAGGCCAGTGATCATTTCACTTTGGCAGCACAAGCCACCTCCGAGCTAGTCTGTGGCAGGAATAGGAAACTCCAGAAGCTGGTGGACCCTGAACCAGGCTATCCAGGTAACTGCAGGTACATTTAGCTGGCACAGACTGAATAATCGGAAGTCTCCCGGGGCAATTGTGGCCATCTTGGACCTGCACTGCATAGACTGCTGCCCACACCTGCAGCTCCATCCCCAACCCAGGCAGGGGAGAAAGGGATGCGAAGCTTCATCGGTCTCTCTGGGCAACTACAGTCTAGGCCTGCATGACTTGGATTATTCCACACAGTTGTGGCTCTGTCCCTTCCCCTGGCAAAGGAGAAAGTTGGAAGACACTTCATTGGTCCTTGGGGCAATGACAGCAGCTTGAGCCTCCACAGCTTATAGCACCAACTATATCTTTGCTTCCTACTACACAACCTGCAAGGGAGAAAGGGCAAGAAGCCCTAAACTAAAGAGAAAAACTGCACTCAGAATAAATACTCTAGTAAGCCAGATGCCAAGACACCAACAAAAGTTACAATCCACACCAAGAAAGAGGAAGAGATGGCCCAGTTAAAGGAACAAGATAAGCCTCCAGGTGACATAAAAGAGTTGAGACAACTAATCATAGATGTTCAAACAAATCTCCTTAATAAATTCAATTGAGATGGCTAAAGAAATTAAGGATATTAAGAAGACATTGGATGAACACAAAGAAGAATTTGAAAGCATACACAGAAAAATAGCAGATCTTATGGGAATGAAAGTTGCAATAAATGAAATTTTAAAATACATTGGAATCATATAATAGGAGATTTGAGGAGGGAGAAGAAAGGATTGGTGAGCTTGAAGAAATGGCCTCTGAAAGTGAACATACAAAAGAACAGATGAAGAAAAGATTGGAAAAACTTGAACAAGGTCTCAGTCAACTAAATGACAGCAAGAGACGTGCAAACATACGTGTCATAGGTGTCCCAGAAGGAGTGAAAAGGGAAAAGGGGAAGAAGGAATATTTGAAGAAATAATGGTAGAAAATTTCTTAGCCTTATTGAAGGACATAGATATCCACGTCCAAGAAGCACAACATACTCCCATCCGAAAAAAATCAGAACAGACCAACTCCAAGACACACACTAATCAGAATGTCAAATGCCAAAGATAAAGAGAAAATTCTGAGAGCAGCAAAAGGAAAGCAATGCATAACATATACAAGAAACACAATAAGATTAAATGCTGATTTCTCACCAGACACCATGGAGACAAGAAGACAGTGGTATGATATATTTAAAATACTGCAAGAGAAAAACTTCCAGCCAAGAATCTTATATCCAGCAAAACTGTCTTTCAAAAATGAGGGCGAGTCTAGAAAATTCACAGATAAACAGAAACTGAGAGAGCTTGTAACCAAGAGACCTCCTTTGCAGGAAATACTACAGAGTGTGGTACAGCCTGAAAAGAAAAGACAGGAGTGAGAGGCCTGGAAGAGAGTCTAAAAATGAAGACTATATCAATAAAAGTAACTAAAAGTATAAAAAAAAGTGGTGAAAATAAAATATGACAGATAAAACCCAAATATTCAGGAATTCTTAACCAACGATGTAAACGACTTGTATTCAGAAAACTACAACTCATTGTTAAAAGAAATTTTAAAAAGACTTAAATAATTGGAAGAACATTCCATGCTCATGGATTGGAAGACTAAATACCATTAAGATGTCAATTCTACTCAAATTGATGTACGAATTCAATGCAGTCCCAATAAAAATTCCACCAGTAAGTTTTTTAAATAAGTGGGAAACATGATTAGCAAATTTATTTGGAAGGATAAGGGGTCCTGAATAGCCAGAAACATCTTAAAAAGAAAAGGCGAAGTTGGAGGACTCTCATTTCCAGACTTTAAGTTGTATTACCTAGCTACAGTGGTAAAAACAGGATGGTACTGACATAAAGACAGACACATAGACCAATGGAACCAAACTGACGGTTAAAAAACAGAACCTCACATCTATGGTCAAGTGATTTTTGACTAGCCTGTCAAACCCACCCAGCTCGGGCAGAACAGTCCATTCAACAAATGGTGCTGAGAAAACTGGATATCCATCACAAAAGAAGGAAAGAGGACCCCTATCTCACACATGATACAAAAATTAACTCTAAATAAATAAAAAAAAAACTAAATATAAAAGCAAGAACATAAAGTTTCTAGAAGAAAATGTAGGAAAATATCTTCAAGACCTGGTGGTAGGTGGTAGATTCTTAAAGGAGATAAGAGGAGGACAGAGATGAACTACTGATATTTAATGTATGTAGAAGTTTGAATTAGCTTTACTGTAAAAGTATGGAAATGTACAGAGTTGATGGTAACACATTATAGTGAGTAACGGTTTATAAATGGGGATGTGGCTGAAAATGGTAGTCTTGGGATATAAATACCAATTTACAGAAAGCTAGGGAATAATCTAGGGACTGAATAGCACAGTAAACCCTGAGGTGGATGAGAGTAGTGGTTGATGGTACAGATGCAAGGATGTCCTTTGTGAGCTAGAGCAGATGTACATCACTATTGCAGGGTGGTGGGAATGTGGAGAAGCATGGGAAAAATACACCTGCAGTGACCTATGGACTGTGGTTAACAGTAATAATGCAATATTCTTGCATCTATGCCAAACGTGTACTATGTTGATAAAGAGGGAGTATGGAAAATGTGTGCCAAATGTACACTGTGGACCTGGTAATAATCGGATGATATTATCTCATAATCTATAACAAATGTTCCACCACGGTGTGGTGTGTTGATAGAGAGGTGTTGTTTGGGAATTCTGCATAAGTTCATGATTGTTTTGTAAGTTTACAACTTCTATCATAAAGATATATTTAAAAAATAATAATAGGGTGGGTTGGGGGGGAAATACACCAAATGTAAGATAAGGACTATAATTAGTGGTAAGATTTTGACAATATTCTTTCATAATTTGTAACTAACATCTCACGACAATGCAGGGTGTTGGTGGAGGGTTGATGTATGGGACCCCTGTAAGATGTTATGAATGTTTGCTTTGTAAGTTCACAACTTTTACTATACACTTATTGTTTATGAATGTTCGTGTGTAAATGATATAAAAATAATAATAATAATAGGGTAGGTTGGGGGAAAATACTTTGGTTAGTAGTAATATTTTGGGGATGCTCTTTAATCATTAGGTAAAAATGTTTCACAACAATGCAAGGCATTGGTAGTAGGGTGAGGTATGAGAGCCCTGTATGATATGTATTTTTGTTTTGTAAGTTCACAATTATTGCTATACATTTATTGTTCATGTATGTTCATGTATGAGTGATATACTTCAATAAATTTTTTAAAAAGCTGCTGATCAAGGCAATCTATCAAATTACTGGGTCTACACTAATTTAGATACCACAGAAGGGCCAGGTATTGGCCACACCCATAGATACTTATTTAGTTAGCTAAATCTTCGATCTTGGGGATGGTATGTCACTACTGAGATTAGGTTATAAATGATACTGGCTTCCATCTTGGTCACTCGCTCACTGTCATATCACTTGCTCTGGGGAAAGCAAGCCACCATGTCATAAGCAATCTTATGGAGAGGTCTGTGCGGGTAGGAACTGAAGCCTCCTGCCATTAGACAAGTGACAGAGCTTGCAAGTATCTCCTTCCACCCAGTCAAGCTTTCAGATAACTATAGCCCAGCAGGCATCTTGACTGTGACTTTGTGAAAGACCCTAAGCCAGAACCACCTATCTATGCTGCCCAGATTCCTGCCCCTCAGAAACTGTAAGATAATGTTTGTTGTTTTAAGCTGCTAAGTTTTGGGGTAATTCATTACAAAGCAATAACTAAGTATTACAACAGTATGCCTACCTAATGCATTTTCCATTAATATTTCATCACAAAATATCGAAAGGGGTTAGGGTGGTTTCAATTTGACTTCGGGGCCTATTTTTGACTCTCTACTTTGATAATGAAGATCTGGAATCAAAATAGTGTTAGAATTAAGCAGTTCATAGTTTGCTGCCCTTTATTCCCTTATCAGTTAACAGAGCCACAGGATTGTAATATGACTCCTTTTGTCTTGGACTTTCCCCTAGGAGATACCTAGGATCTATATATTTATCTGCTGACCTAATGACCTAGAAGAAAGATGTCCAGTAAAACACAGATCTTTCATTATTTATAATAATACTATTGAGAGACAACATTTATTGAATGTTTACAATGTGCAAGGTACCTTCTACTTATTTTACATGTATTCACTCATTTATACTTTTTTAACTTTTAATTTTTAAATACTTTCAAACTTACAGGAGAGTTACAAAAATAATACAAATCCCATAGAGTCCCCCTAGATACCCAGATCCACCAATTGTAACATTTTGCCACACTTGCCATATCATTCTATCCATCAATCTACCGATCTTTCTACCTATCCATCTGTCAATCCATTTTCTGAACACTTGAGTGTAGGTTGTATACATCACATCATGCTTTTTGAACATTTAATACTGCCATGTACATTTCCTAAGAACAAGGATATTCACTTATGTTTCCCCCTTAAGTGCAGTTATCAAGTTCAAGAAATTTACCATTGATATAAAGCTTACAGTCTATATTTCAATCTTTTCATATGACCCAATTACGTCCTTTTGAGCCTTCTCTCCACCCTTGTTAGATCCCACCCAGGATCATGTATTGCTTTTAATTACTATTGTCTCTTTAGCTTCTCTTATAAAAAAGAAATAAGGGAACAATCATTTATTTTTATTCCCACTTTTTAGATGACAGAACTGAGACAGAGGTTAAACAATTTGCTCAACGTCTCATAATCATTAAATATCAGAGTTGGGATATGAATCCAAGCATTCTGACCTACTCTTAACCACTATGTTAGAATTCTTGTGAAGTAGAAGTTCCAAAAACTCTGAAGGAGAAGATAGAAGGGTTTCAGGGGGTAACATCCACCAAATTCACCAAATGAAGGGTAAAAGTCTCTGTGGTAAGTTAAATTTATCTTTCTTCTGATAAAATGACTACAAAATGTTATGCTGGGGGTAGAATTCTTTTTTTTTTTTTCCCTCCTTAAATAAACTGTGTTCAGAATGCTATTTGAGACTTACACTGGAGATTTCTTTGTCCTTGTTTCTTTATTGTCTAGCCAGGCATCATAAGACCAAATAATTCTCCTATGGTCATCTTTTTAGTCACCCCAAGACCCAAAAACCTCTTAGTTGAAAAGTGGTCTTGGCCTACTAACAAGATACTCATGTGTTACACTTTTTATATTGATTAGTTACCAAGAGCTGGTCTCAGAGGAATCCCTTCCTCCAGAGCAATCAACGAGAGATTTAAGAATATGGGCGTTAACATTTGGCAGACCTTTCCTCCTTTCATTTCAGCGCTGCCATCGATATCGAGTAAATAACTAAAGATTTCGGCGTCTCGTATATAAATCACGGGATGACAGGATCCGAGCACAGGAAGTGCCCAGCATGCAGGACGCACTCAATAAATGCCTGGTGACGCTCTTACTCAGCCAAGGATCCTTGCATCACAAAATCGTGCATAATAAACATTTACTATTGAGCAAACGCCGACTATTAAAAACATGTTCAAATTCTAGAAAAGATGCATAATGACCACAAAACAGGTAACGTACATCAATTTTGTAAAGTTACCTTTTAATGTGAATGCGTAGCTCTAGTGTGCCGGAATCACGTGGCCCCACTAGCAGCGTCTTGGTACTCTGAGATGTGGTACACTCATTTCTTAAATACAGAATATTGCGGAGTAGTAATAAACTTCTGCGTGCTTAGTGCTTTTCTTATGTGTAATTACGTAACTACAGAAGAAAAATATGCCTGGGATTTTTTTGTTTTGTGTTTTGTGGACGGGCAACCTGAGATGGTCGCTGAAGCTGGAAAGCGAGCCCGGCTTAGAAGACTCGCCCTCCGACTCCTACGGGCTGCTGGCCTCAGGCTCAGTCGAGGCGGATTTGCACTATCGCAAAACCGGCCAGGGTGGTGGCATTTCCCGGGCCAGAGCCACCGTCAGCTCGCGGTGCCGGGGACCCAGCTGGACCCCGCTGCGCCTAGCAGTCAACGAGACACGTCACCGCACCTCGCCCGCAGTCCCGCCAGCAAACTGCTGGTCCCTACCTGGACTACGCCCCAAACAGTGCGGCCTCCATCTCCCGTGAGCCTCTCCGGCTGCCACTCTTCGGAAGGGAAGTGTCGTCAGCAGTGAGGTAGCCGTTAAAGTACGAATCGTCTTGGGCGGCTGAAGGTGGGTCTGGGCGGGAGGCGGGACTTCCGCCCCCGCGGATGTCACGCCTGTCGGAAGGCGGAAGCCCAAGAGCGGCGGGAGGCTGGGATGCTGCACGTTGGAGCATTGTGCCAGGCTTTTAAGTTTTCGCGCTCGCTCTGAGAACTGCGGTCCGACTGCAAGTCAGTCCCAGACGTCCTGGTGTTCTTGGTAAGTAGGACAGTCTGGCGGCGCCCTGGCTGCGGGCCTGAAGGTGTGTGGCCCGACGCTGACCTGCCGCGGCCGTCTTTGTTTCCATAGGGCAGCGGTCTCCTCGCCGACCTAACCTCCAATCCCTTCTCACTCCGCCTCCTCTCCGTGGTCTTGGCTGCAGCCTAGGCCCACACTTCTGCACGTCCTGTACATCCGCCGGCAGGGACCCGCCTGAGGCGCTTTGACCAGCTCTGTCACATCCTTGGTCCAGGTCTGTCACATCGCTGCTTAACGTGCCCCTTCACAAGATGGCCCTCCCGTCCTTATACCCGGCTCCGATCGCCCTGTGCCTCAGGAGACGCCGAACGATTCATTTAGTCAAAACATGCGTCCGGTTTCCAGCTCTTGTACTGTACTTTTCCTGGGCTCTCCTAGGGCATTCCTAATCTCCTCAATAGAATCTGTTCCTCTCTGCTTCCACAACACTTTGCTTACGCTTTTTGAAGGGCACGTTTGTTAAACTTTTTTGGTATGGTTGCTTGAATAAGACTGTTTCCCACCTGAATATATATTCTTTGAGGGCAGGAGAAGGGTGTTGCTCATCTTGGGATCTTTCCAAAGCTAAAGGCTAGTACAAAAGCACTAGCTTTGGAAACTGAGAGCCCAAAGTATTCAAACTAGCGTTGTAACCTTGGCACGGTTTCCCTATCTATAAAATGATGATAATAAATGAAATAACTAATTGCAAGCATTTAGTTATACGTTGTACGGTGCCTTTCAGGTACTTAATAAATGTTAGACTCTTTTCCCTCCTTAGCTTTCAGTGTACATGGTAGTGGCTGGGTCTGTTTTTCAAATGAATGAAGAGGCACCACATATGAGTGACTTTTCTTAGCACTGTAATAGTATAGTCCAATGGAATAGCATAGACGCTATCAATTGGTTCACACATTTGGTAGTACTTGGTAAATGCAACTTAATGATGTATATTGAAGGTGGAGTAATGCTGAATATTGGTGTCAGCATCGGCGAGAATAAACAATTACCTTCACAATCTATTTAACTAAATACTTGTTTGTGATTTAAGTCTCTCTTTTCAAATATATATCTTTCTGAAGAGATTATGATACTGCACATTTCAATGTAGGGCAGCTAGCTGTTTCTGACCACTTTTAGTTTGCTATTAAATATTAAAGTATGGTCATTTTATATGTGTGTATTTGTATAGGTGATTGACCAATTGCCACTGAACATAATTGAAATAGAAAATAGGAAGATGGCAGCAAACTCTTCAGGACAAGGTAATGCATGCAGGAATTTCTTTTACTCCTAGGAATTTTTCCCCATATGTTAAACATATTTGAATAAGTGAAAGTTTGCCGTAGGCAGTTGCTATGCCCAAAATAAAAAAATAATGAATAGCAAAGTAAACCCCCACATTTGAGGAAGGTCCAGTATTGTATCAGATATAAAAAAAATCCTTATACTTTATTAACCCTATATTGTAAACCTTACATGTTCTTTT
>PVKH010043434.1:0-10674 GCA_004027955.1 Chaetophractus vellerosus | reverse complement strand
CATTCCAGATAAACAAAGACTGAGAGAATTCACTGTTCACTGCTAGCACATCTGCCTCACAAGAAATACTAAAGATCCTTTTGGCTGAAAAGAAATGACACAACAGGGTATCTCAAATCCATACAAAGAAAGAGACCACCAAAATGGGAAAAGGTAATTGCAGAGGTGATATTTTTAAAAAACAGTATATTTAAATTTTTTATTCTTCTCTTAAATGACAATTAAATCAAATATAATATAAGGATATAATGTATATGAAAATAATGGCACAGAAGAGGGGGGTAAGGGAAGTGAGCTATACTGGAGTAGATTTTCTATGTTATTGGAATTAAGTTAGTATCACTCTGAAGTGGACTGTTTCAAATTAAGATGCACAGTATAATCCCAGGAGCAAGAACTAAGAAAATAAAATCCGGGAAGCAGCTGTGGTTTAAGCAGTTGAGCTCCCACTTACCATATGGAGGACCCGGGTTCAATCCCCAGGAATTCCTGGTTAAAAAAAAAAAAAAAAAAAAGAAAGAAAGAAAAAAGGCGTCCCAGACGCAGCACAGAGAGCCACAGGCCCCTACATGGCAAAGCGATGCACCAAAAAGACCATGACACCCATTAGATAAAAAAAAGAATAAAAAATATAAAATAAAATAAATAAAATCCAAGGTGATTTTGGAGCTTCTAAAAAACATGAGAACCTATTGCCATCAAGGATATAGTGCACATTCAAAATGTGTACAGAAACATCGTATGATTAAATTTTTATATTTTAACTCTTTAAAGTACTTGTAAATTTTGTATTAATGTAAGCTGCACAAACTTACATTATAATATAAAGCACAGCATTTTGTTTTTTTTCTTTAAAACTGATCCTAAGTAATAATGTAGCGCTATTGTATCTTCTGGACATTTTCCTTTACACAATTAAATGTTCAATAGCCATAATCACTACTCACTGCATTAAAAAAAAATTTCCTATGCAAAAGATAAATGATACTTGAAATAATCCTTGATAAGATTAAAAAACACCTAAGGAAGTGTCATTATATGCTTACAAATTTACATAATTATAGATCAATGCAACAGCTCTATATTTATTAAATGTTTCAAAACATTACAAACCTGTGACTATTCTTTCCTGAGTAAACAGTACTCAAAAAAAGAATAAGAAACTTTTAGCACAATAAAAATCAAATAACAAACTTAAAAAAAAAAAAAAAAAAAGGTGCATACAAAACCTGCTGTGACCAATTCACCTGACACTTCTGTTAGCCTGACTGATGCGGTTACAATTTTGCCTTCTCTTGAACCTCTGGCTTCTTCGAAGTTTTTCATTGAATTTTTGACCAATCTTAAAATCAGAAGAGATTTTCTTCATTTTTTCTTCAAATAAGGCAGACAATCTCAAGGTCATGCTATAAATCTACAAGAACATGAAAATAAAACTTAATTACAAAATATTTTTTAAAAAAATAATTTTACTAAAATAAGTTTGTAATAACTGAGGCTATTCAAAACCAATTATACCACTACTTGTAGTTAACGGCTTTTCTCTGTTTTATGGATTTTCAACCCTCATTCAATGATATCTAAAAGACTGAAGATGTATCAGATGCATACCTCTCTCAAGTGATGAGCAAGTAATTTTAAATCAATAAAGTCCCTAGTATCTAGAATCTAGGACTTTTGCCTATATATCTATGGTTCTCAATCTTTTTTTCCCATTTTCACATATGCATGTACAAACCTAAAAATATACCCTTCTCCAAAAATTAGACTGTAAGTTGGTCAGTTTTAAGGCTAATATTTAGCCAGCAAAAGTGCAATATCTCTTTGGGACAAGGGAACAAAAGCATTTTTATACTAGTCCCTACATCCAATTTAACTGCATTTGCTGTCACCTAATAATTATGAATGATAAACATAGGGATGCTCTACTTCCAAAAGAAAAAAATACACCCTAGGACTTTTATATGAAAAATTATTTATGTTTTAACAATTTCATGACTATGTAACAACAACAAAAGAATAGCAATATAATATTAAGTACAACTATAACTTTTGTTACAACTATGTATTTACCAGCCGTACTCTATATTCATCAATAATCATTATGGAAGATAAGTGCAAAAGACTTAATGTTCAAAAGATGAAGGATGGTGGGGGAAATGGGGTTTTAATACCAAAGAACTTTAATTTGAAAAAAGCAAAGTAGGTGAAGCAGCTGTGGCTCAAGCACTTGAGCTTCCTCCCTTTTACCATATGGAGGAACCAGGTTCGATCCTGGGACCTCCTGGAAAAAAAAAGGGGGTGGGGGGGCATCCTGGACCTGCATGGTGCAGGCCCCCATGAGGCAAAGCAACACACCAAAAAGACAATGTGCAAGCAGATAGGAAAAAAAAAAAAGGCAAAGAATCTGCAGATATATGAATTTCCTATATGCTTCATTATCAATATGTGAAATTTCTAATCACACTTCTTTGAAATAATCTTTAACAATATTTACAGTATGTTGTATGGCATTCAATTTTATTCTTTTCCTTCAAATCTGATTATTAGCTTAAGTCTAAAGTGTAATGAACATGAAATGAAGCTACAGATTCACCACTTCCAACAAGATATTTCTGTCACAATCATATTAAGCCGAAACCTTTGATTATTTCTACTATCAGCATTTTCCTATTTGCTCATCAGTTTTATGTAATATTCAGTAACACAACTGATTATTAATAAACACTATAACTTTAACAAAAATAGGTGTTAAAACTAGAATACTAGGCAAGCACTACCACCATGAAGAAAGCTCAAAATACCCATCTACTAAAAAATAAAAGTTTAAATTATTCAAAATAAGGCTTCCGCACACAATATATAATGACACACAAAAATACACATGGCAGTCAGGTTGAGCTATAATAGCAGAAAACCATCTATACTTGTCAAAACCTCCTTTTCATCAAATATGTATTTTAAACAGAGAAAACAAATGACAAGAATGAAATTTATTCCCTCTCTGAAAACAAATTATATCATAATGGTGAAACTGACAAAAATGAATACTTGAAAAATGTTAGACTGAATGTTAAACTGATCCAATAAGAAGTATTGAATGCAACAGAATTCTCAAACTGAGTAATACATGAGGGGTCTGGTATTAAGTAATGAAAGGAAAGTGTAGTTAGTTGCAAAATAGTTTAGCAGTGATAGTCCTGATTGTGGACAGAGAAAACACAATGTACCTGGCAAGTGTTTTACTTGAATTTTTTTCAAATTTTCCTTTTTAATTACTTTTTAATTATCCAGCACATGGTTTATAAGGGTGTGTGGTTAATAATTTGTTGAGAGTACGATATATGCACTTATGTAGATTATGCTTCAATGAGAAGTATTTTTAAGTTATACAATATATATACCATTTTAACAAAATTTAGGAATGTAAAATTTTCTATTTTTTGCTCTTAATCAAATTGCTACATTACTTCTTCTGATCCAAAAAATTAGTATACCCTCAGCAATCCCGCATCCATTTCAGAGCTTCCTTTTATTACCTTTAATACTCTTGCAATCTCAGAAATATAGTTTTTTTCCCCGTTTTTCTATGTATCAGTATTCAAATTTGCTCCACTGGTGCCCTCATTCCTACCACTCCTAATTTGTTCATAAAACTTTAAGTATCAAGTGTTGTAAGACAACAACAGTAGATATTTGAAAAGCAAAGGCACTATTTTTAGACTCACTTATTTTTAATGTTCCAATCTGTACCAGCAAATGAAAAAGTATTATCTACATAAGGACATGCATACCCTTTTGTTTTTTAAATAAATAGACTTTAAAATTACCTTTGATCTTTTGTTTGGTGTATATGCTTTTGCATTGCTAAATATCAACCGGATGTCTTTGCAAAATTCCAAAGGGCTGTCATAATTACCCGCTTCTAGAGTTTCCCTTACTGTTCCAAAATCCATTGGAGTATCTATAATATCTCGGTAGTCCTAGGTTTTAAAAACAGTAATAAATTCATAAATTCAATTCCTGGTTTTAGAAATATAAATGGATCTGACCCCTAAAATATCTGAAATAATGGAAGGAAGGGGGGCAAAGTTTAGAAAATCTTAATCACTAATAATTTTTAAAAAGACCCTCTAACACACAGACTAAATAAATATACCAAAATGTTAATGTGTATCTCTTGGTAGTGGTATCTGTGATAAAACTCTCCTATAATTTCCTCCTTCAGTAAACTTGTGCTACTATAATCTGATCTTGTTTTTTTTTTTTAAAGTCATCTTCCATTTCTCTATGGAGAAGTAAAGACACTTTCTCCAAATCTTAGTTTCCTTGGGGCTGACTCTACTTAATAGATAACCACATAGAATTCTCCCATTAGTATATTATGTTACTCTGGTTGAACTAAGTCTTAACTCTTAAAGAAGGCACAAAAGTATAAATTCAACAAAGCCATGTAAAATAACTTAATAAACGATAAGCTACAGTTGACTTAATGGTAAGAGAAAAAAGTTAACATAAAGCCTCAATATCTCATTCTTTAAACTTAAATTTCTCTACCCCAACCTCTCCTCAAAAAATAAGACGTCCCCAAAATTCGAACAGTGGAAACTTACTGGATAATCAACCAAATCAACAGGTTGTCTAAATGGTTCAGAATCTTCACACTGAAAAATTAAGTTCACTAGTTCCTTACATTGTTTCATCCAGTTGCTTTCAACATAGTTGGTTGCTTTGCTCTTTTTTTTCCAACCATGAACCTAAAAATACATTCACAATATTAAAAGTTTTCTCCAGTTTTAGAAAAGGTCACACAGTGGTATTTTAAGATTCTGGTAAAAATGCAACAAGGCTCTTGGTCTTCTGTATAATGTCAAAGGAATTATGACTACTTTAGATTGTCTACCTACTTGGAAATATACACCTTTTCTGTAAACACCCAATAATATCACATCTGTTACTCTAAAAATACTTATCCATAAATGAAATTCAAAACCTAGCCATAACATATTTTATGTTCCAACCAGGGCACATTATCCACTAAAAAAAC
Source organism: Chaetophractus vellerosus (assembly GCA_004027955.1). NCBI lineage: Eukaryota > Metazoa > Chordata > Mammalia > Cingulata > Chlamyphoridae > Chaetophractus > Chaetophractus vellerosus. Next base: position 5,627 of record PVKH010043434.1, on the reverse strand, counting down.
TATTCTACCACTTCACTTCCAAGTTTATAAACCTTGTTTGCAGAATATGAAATTTCACATTAGATATTGTGGTAGACACAATAATGGCCCCTTGAAAATATCCATGTCCTAATCCCCAGAACCTCTGAATTTGTTACCTTGCAAGGCAAAAGGGACTTTGGAGATGTGGTGAAGGGTATGACCTTGAGGAATGAAATTAACCTGGATTTTCTGGGTGGGCTCAATGTAATCAAAAGGGTCCTGATAAGAGGAAGCAGGAGGGTCAGAGAGAGATTTGAAGATGTTACACTGCAGTCCTGAAGACAGAGGAAATGCAGCAGACTCTAGAAGCTGGGAAAGGCAAAGAACAGATTCTCCCCTACAGCCTCCAGAAAGGAACACAGCAGTGCCGATCCCTCGATTTTAGACTGGTAAGACCCATGAACACATATCTAATCTACAGAACTATAATATAATAAATTTTATTGTGCAAGCCACTACATTTTCTAGTAATGTGTTGCAATGGCCATAGAAAAAAGACAGACACACAATACTTGGAGTGCTTTAAAATGAAATGGTATAAAAATGACAGGCAACACATTACCTCAGATCTAACCTTTCCATGATATTTGGGGAAAACATATTGTGAAAAATTACTAAGTGATAAAGGTTTAAATTTAACAGCATTGAGAAGAAGTTTAAAATGAGCAATACTGGGGAGCAGATAAGTGCCTACTTCCCACATGGGAGGTCCCGGGTTCAGTTCCCGGTGCCTTCTAAAAAACAAAACAAAACAAAACAAAACAAAACAAATACTAGCAAAACAATTGAAAAAACCAACTGAGGACAGCTGATGTGGCTCAGGGGTTGAGTGCCAGTTTCCCACATATAAGGTCCCAGGTTCAATCCCCGGTCCCTATTACCTCAAAAAAAAAAAAAAAAAAAAAACCAAACTGTGTTAAAATGTTTAAAGCATTTTTCTGATTAAAAATTAATCTATCATTTTTAATTAACATATCTTTTTAGACCTTCAAGAGCTGCTGATGACACAATTCTTTACAATTACCAAACTCGAAAGTGTATTCCCATTCATCCTTCTCCTTCACCCCTCAATGACCATTTCCCCAACAAATTGCTGTCTTCACCAAATCCTAGTTAACTTTCACTTTTAAAGGACTCATCTTCTTCAGTCCCTCTCCATGCCAAGAAAACACCATCCTTGACTAGGCTCCCATCCTGCACTCCTAGATTGTTGCAATGAACTCCTAATTGACCTCCTTTAACATTCATCCTTTTATCCCTCAAAACCTATTTTATCTATTTTATATACAGTACAACCGATTTGAAAAGAAATCTCTGGTTTTCAGTATCACCTTAATATGTTCCCAAAATAAGGGCCAGACAGTGGCATGTCCAACATTCAATACCGGCTCCACTCAGGACAGGCCCCTTCAGCCCACAGATGTACAATATGTTCCTATTTTCACATCTCTGCTCCTAATATCCCCTGCTTTTTGAATGTCCTCTTCCCACTCCATCTACCCTTGAGAAAACAGTTCAACTCTCAACTCTTTCACAAACCCTTTCTTAACATATCCAGCTTTCAATGATTTCTCCCATTTCTCTCAGAAAATATTCAAAATATTCAAACCAATACGACTTTTCAAAGACAAAACCTAAAATGTTAAGTTGATTTTAAGCCAAAGAACAAATAAACCACAAAGATGAACCAAACATATTAACTTACTCTCCTTCTTCCAGATGATGTTTTAGGAAGATCACTATCCTCCTAAGAATAAAATCAGAGACCTTAAATGTTAGATTCACATTAGAAATATAATAATCTGAATAAAAAGCATTTCAAGGACATCTGTAATAGTCTTACTAGGGTTATAAAATGTTATTAACAAAATACCAAAGACTGACTCTATCACCCACAATCAAAACAAAAACAAAACAAACAAACCAAAAAAACCCCACCATTTTTTGGATATATTCCTTAAGAACATGCACTAATTATAAACTTCCAAAGTCAAAAGTTGTTTTGTGCCCTTGCTGAATAGGAAAGCACACAAGCAGCTTTAAATGTGTGTTTTACCTCTAACCATAAAACTCCAGAACCAAACATACTCCCCTAGAGTGACTGGACTTCATGATCTACACAATTTTGGTCCTTAACACCCAAAATCACACACAGGCAAGAAGAATACCTCAGAGATATTGCAGATTCAGTTCCAAACAACAAAAGTAAAGCAAGTATCATAATAAAGAAAGTCACATGAATTTTTTGGTACCCCAGTGCATATGAAAGTTATGTTTATACTATACTGTAGTAAGTGTGCAATAGCACTAAAAAAAATGTACATACCTTCATTTAAAAATTCTTTTTTTTTTTAAGATTTATTTTATTTTATTACATATCTCCCCTCCCCCCTGTTGTGGCGACGCGCCGAGGTCGGTCACTGCGCAGGTGCGGCTTTCCCCGCTTGTGGGCGGCTTCTGCTTCCATTCACGGCCGGCTCTGCTTCAGTTCGCGGGGGGCTGGCTGTGCTCCATTCGCAGGCGACCTGCCCTGCCCGTGGCGGCTTTGCCCTGTCCGTGGCAGCTTTTTGCCCTGCCCACGGCGACTCTGGCCCACCCATGGCGGCTTGCCCTTCTCAAGGCGGTCTGCCCGCTAGGAGAGGTCCCCGGGAACCGAACCCGGGGCCTTCCATGTGGTATACCGGCGCCCTATCTACTGGGCTATATGGCCAGCCCTAAAAATTCTTTATTGATAAAAAATACTAACTACCATCTGAGCCTTCAATGTGGCATAATCTTTTTGCTTGTGGAAGGTCTTGCATCTTGTTGATGGCTGCTCACAGATCAGGGTAGGGGTTCTGAAGATTGGGGTGGCTATGGCAATTTCTTAAAATAAGACAACAATGAAGTATGGCACATTGACTCTTCCTTCCACAAAAGATTTCTTGATAGTATGCTGTTCAATGGCATTTTATTAACAGAACTTCTTTCAGAATTGGAGTCAAGCTTCTCAAACCCTGCTGCTACTTAATCAACTAAGTTGATATACTATTCTAAACAATTTGCTGTCATTTCAAACAATGTACATAGCATCTTCACCAGGAGGAGATTCTATCTCAAGAAACCACTCTCTTTAGTTGATCCATAAGAAGCAACTCCTCATCTGTTTAAGATTGCAGCAATTCAGTCACATCTTCAGGCTGTAGTTCTCATTCTAGTTCTCTTGCTATTTCTACCACATCTGCAGTTACTTCCTCCACTCAAGCCTTGAACCCCTCATAGTCATCCATGAGGGTTGAAATCAACTTCTTCCAAACTCCTGTGAATGCTGGTATTTTGGCCTCCACCTATGAATCATGAGTATTCTTAATGGCATCTAGAATGGGGACTCCTTTCCAGAAGGTTTTCAACTGACTTGCCCAGATCCATCCGAGGAATCATTATTTATAGCAGCTATAGCCTTAAGAAATATACTTAAATATTAAGACCTGAAAGTCCAAAGGACTCCTTGATCCATGGGCTGTGTAATGAATTTTGTGTTAGCAGACATGAAAACAACATTCACCTTTTCGTACATGTCCATCAGAGCTCTTGGGTGACCCAGGTCTGTTGTCAATAAGCAGTTAATATTTCAAAACAGATCTTTTTTTTCTGAGTAGTAAGTCCCAACTGTGGGTTTAAAATATTCAGTGAACCATATTGTAACCGGATGTGCTACCACCCAGCCTTTGTGGTTCCATTCATAGAGCACAGGCAGAGTAGATTTACCATCATTCTTAAGGGCTCTGGGATTTTCAGTAAATGAACAATGGCTTCAACTTAGTCACCAACAGAGCCCCAACAAAAAAGACAGCCTGTCCCTTAATGCTTTAAGCCAGGCACTGACTTCTTCTCTTCAGCTATAAAAGTCCTAGATGGTATCGTCTTCAAAAATAAGGCTATTCCAGACACAAAAGGACAAATACTGTATGACTGCGTTACTATGAACCAAATATATTGTGTAACATATTGATTTAAAAAAAATTACATGTATCCAGTACATTTGAGACATTTATCAGTGTTTACTTTTTAGTTTTTAATTGTTTATATTTTCAAGTATTAAATGTATAAAATAAAATAAAAAATAAGGCTATTTCATCTACACTGAAAATATGTCATTTTATGTTGCCACCTTCATCAGTTACCTTAGCTAAATTTTCTGGATAACTTGATACAGCTTCTATACCAGCACTTTTTGCTCCACCATGTGCTTCTATGTTATGGAGACAGCTTCTTTCCTTAAATCTCATGAACCAACCTCTGCAAACTTTTCTTCTGTAGTTTCCTCACGTTTCTCAGCTACCTTCACAGAACTGAAGACAGTTGGGGCCGAGCTGTGGATTATACTTTTGCTTCAGGGAATGTTGTGGCTGGTTTGATCTAACATCTAGACTATTAAAACTTGCTCCACATCAACAATAAGAATGTTCCACTTTACCATTTGTGTGTTCACTGGAGGAGCCCTTCTAATTTCTTTCAAGAACTTTTCCTTTGGATTCATACCTTAGCTAACCATATGGTACAAGAGGACTAGCTTTTGCCCTACACTGGCTTTCCACATGCCTTCCTCCTAAGCTTAATTATTTCTAGCATTTCATATAAAGTGAGAGACTGCAACTCTTCCTTGCAACTGAACATGTAGAGAGTTATTAACTGGCCTAACTTTGATGTTGTTTCTCAGAGAACAGGGAGGCCCGAGGACAGGGAGAGAGACGGGAGAACAGCCAGTTGATAGAGGAGTCAGAACACATAACATACATCTGATTAAGTTCCCTATTTTATAGGATAAGTGGTTTGTGGCACCCCCAATTACAAAAGTAACATCAAAGATCACAAAGATGACCATAACAGATATAACAACAGAAAAGTTTGAAACAGTGCAAGAATTACCAAACTATGACACAGAGACACAAAGTGTGCAGTGCATGTGCAGCTGGAAAAATGCCTCCAATAGATTTGCTCAAAGCAGGGTTTGCCAAAAACCTTCAATTTTTAAAAAATGCAAAATCTGCAAAGCACAATAAAGGGAAGTGCAATAAAATGTGGTGTGCCTGTATTAGCATTTGCATCTGTATTCCAATATAAGTTAGCATGAAACCCAGTGTACTACAACAACAGTTTGTGTACAAATTGTCATTGTATTGTTTTTAAGGAGTACCCTTCCCAAAACTCCATTTAACAGTCTGATTTTTCAGGAAGTGTTAAAGTTACAAAGTACCAGTGATATGTACCTGTGCACTACTTACACTTCTGTACAATCTAGAGTGTAGCAGTTTGATATTATTTATGAATTCCAAAAAGAGATATTGATTATGTTTGTAAACTGGTCTGTTCTGCTAGGTGTGATACCCTTTGACTATATTGGATTCAGCAGAAATGCCTTTGATTAAATTATGTCAGGATTAGGGCTCTGATTCAACCACATTATTAGGGTGTGCAGGGTTGAGTCCCCGCTTCCTGGGGAAGCCAATAAAACAGACTCCTAAATGGAAGCAGACACACAGAAGTAGATACACCGAAAAAGACACCAGAGGAAGAGAGACAGCTCATTAGACACAGCAGAGACCCAGGGAAAAGAGATGAGCCTG
>PVKH010043433.1:0-10716 GCA_004027955.1 Chaetophractus vellerosus | reverse complement strand
CTGACACGGAAGTAGGTACATAGGAGTACACAGAAAAAGATATGGCAAAGGAGAGAACTTGGTTTTGATGCTGGAGCCCTGAGGAGAGAGGAGACATTTGCCTGATAGTTTATAGCTGACTTTGTGAAGACAACAGAGCAGCTGAGAAGCCCTGAGAGATGAGCCTTATGCCAGCCTGCAGCTGAGATAGGAAGAAGCTGGGCCAATGGAACCTTAAGAGAAAGGAGGAAGGCTGAACCCTCACAGACATCGCCTGCCATCTTGTGTCAACACGTGGCAATGGACTTTGGGTAAGAAAGTACCTCTTATGGTACCTTTAGTTGGACTCTTTAAGGTCTTGTAACTGTAAGCTTCTACTCCAAATAAATACCCTTTATAAAAGCCAACAGATTTCTGGTACTTTGCATCAGCACCCCTTTGGCTGATTAATACATGTGGCATTTGCCAATTTCCATGGTGTAAACACTCACACCATTACCCATTTCAGGCTATCAAGTGTGGTGTCAACCAATGCACAAAATTTCTGAAAATTTAACAATCAGCTCTCATGAACTGGTACAAGTTGTCTCCAGGACACCACTGCCAACAACCCAAGAGAAGAATGGGCAAAAGCTAGGAATAGACAGGTAACAGAAAAGGAGGTAGAAATGGCCCTTAAATGTATAAAAGTATTCAACCTCACTCATACTGCTATTTTAATTTTTTTCTTATTAAGATGTCACCTATCAGACTGGGGAAAATCTTAAGAATTTGCTTACAATCTGGTGAATGTGAAGGGAAAAGGCATTCTCATTCATTGCTGGTGGGATTGAAAATTAGGATAGCCTCTACAGAAGGCAATTTGGCACTATCTATCACAATTACAAATACATATACTTTCGACCTAAGAATTCCGCTTTGAGTACTTTACCCTACCAATAAACTTGTACCCACGTAAAAGGAGGTATATAAGTTATTCATAGCAGCATTGTTCGTAATGGCAAAACAGTGGAAACAATCCAAATTTCTGTCAATATGGGCCTGGTTAAATTATGTACGGCTGATCCATTCAGTGAAATGTAGTATGGTATAAAAATTCTGATTTAAGATGAAAGAATCTAAGATATAGTAAGTGAAAATAAGATACAGCATTGTACATGTAAACATGCTACCTTTTATGTAAAATAAAGGGAGGGATATGTTTGCTGCTATATGTAAAGACACTCTGGATAAAAAATGATCTTAAGAACAGTGATAACTTACTGGGGTCTGGGAGGGAAAGAGGTGGTAACTAGAAAATGAAAGACAAGGATGGGTGAGAAACTTCACTGTATACTTACTTATATTTTCTGAGGTTCGAACTATGTAAATGTTATTACCCGTTCAGAAATTTACATCTTTGTAAATCTTCCAATATTATGGTGAATTTGTAAATATTTTTAAATATACTTTGAGACAATTTTTTAGGTCCATAAAAATTTAGAACTATCCTATTTTCCTGATACACCGAACTTTGTCATTTAAAAAATCCTCTTTATCTCTAATAATGCTGTTTCACTTAAAACGTATTTTATCTGTTATTAGTAAATCTTCAACAGCTTTCTTTTACTATATACTTCTCATCTTTTATCTTTTAAACTACCTGTATCCTTATATTCTAGGTTTGTCCCCTTTAAATATCATAGTTAAGATCTTTAAAAAAATAAAGTCTGACAATCTTTCTCTTTTGACTGGAGAGCATGATTCATTTAGGCTTATTTTTACCATCTTATTTGCATGCTTTTTGTCTTGATTTTTCCTTTTCCTTTTACCTTCTTCCTCTGTTTCTTTCTTTTGGCTTAACTAATATTTTAAAGATATGCTTTACTATCTTGAAGGTAATAGTGTTTTAGATTAAAGTGCTATTAAAAAAAACACAGCTTCTATAAAATCATACTTTTTGGAGGATAGAGTAGTTTTCAAGGCCCTCTTTTTAAAATGATTTTTTTCCTTTAATTTTGAGATAATTGTGGACTCATATGCAGTTGTAAGAAATAATGTGGAGCGATCTGTTTGCTCCTTACCCAGTTTCTCTCAGAGGTAACAACTTACCAAACAGGATAGGGACACTAATACACCCTACTAGTCTTTGTCAGATTTCCCCAGTTGTATTTGTACCTAACCCCTGGCTTCCCTGTGTGGGTGGTCTCTTTTTGCTTCTGATTGCTTCTTGGATCTTTTTTTGCCACTGGTGTTTGGCAATTTCCCTATGATGTGTTTAGTGTGGATTTGTTTTCTTTCTTGGGATTTATTGGGTTTCTTGAATCTAAAACCCAGTAGCGTCCTTTACAAACTCTGGAAAATTCCCAACCATTATCTCTTCAAATATTGTCTTTGCCCCATTCTTTCTTCTTCTTCCGAAACTCTAATTACAAACATTAAATTCCTTCACTATCTCCCATGTATCTTAATATTTCTCTCACATTTTCCAACTCTTTCTGTATTGTATTCTGGAAAACTTCCTGCCTTAAATTCATGAATTCTCTTTTGTGTCATAAAGAATTAACCTCACTCAGACAGGTCTGGCCTTTACTCTCTTGGCAAAAAGAAAATTTCCTAAAGGTACTCTCTAACCCCTTGGAATGTCCTGCCTGGAGAAGAATACCTCTATTTACCTGGGGCCTTGGGCACACAGCGATTTGGGTAGAGGCTTTGGTATTTACTCAACCTGTGGAGGAGGTGGAGGCTTGGATTAGCCATGCAGCAGACTAACAGGTCTATACGACCAAGTCCTGACAAAAACTTTGGGCACCAACGCTTAAGTGAGCTACTCTGGTTGGCAATATTCTGTGCATAATATCATGCTTCGCTCCCCAGAGAAGCCAGCGCTGTCCACAACTCTGCTGGGAAAGGACAATGGAAGCTCTATGTGTGGAGCTCTCCTGGTCTCTTCCCATAGCTGATATTGACATGTATTCTTTCACTGTAATAAACCATAACCATGACTACCATAGCTTTCAGTGAATTCTGTTGAGTCCTTCTAATGAATTATCAAACCTGGAGGTGGTCTTGGGGACTCCTGAACCCTGCATCTCTTCAGTTCCATCTAATCTACTGCTCAATTTACCCAATAAGTTGGTTTTTTTTTTTTAATATTTTATTTCTCCCCGCCCCCTCATTGTTTGCATTTGTTGTGTATGTCTGTTGTATGCTGGTCTTCTCTTTCCAGGAGGCACCAGGAACTGAACCCAGGGACCTCCCATGTGAGAGGGAGGCGCCTAATCGCCTGAGCCACCTCCACTCCCTGCTTTGTTGCATTTCTCCTTGTTTCCTCACTGTCTCTTGGTTGCATCATCTCACTGCGTCATCTTGTTGTGTCAGCTCACCATCTTGCTCATTTTCTCCAGGAGGCACTGGAAACCAAACCCAGACCTCCCATGTGGTATGTGGGAGCTGAGTCACCTGAGCCACATCCGCTTCCCTACCCACTGAGTTTTAAAATTTTAATAATTTAATATATTTTCATTTCTAGAAGGTCTGGGTTTTTTCATTCTTTATATAGTTTTATTCCCTTTCTCATCTTTCCAAACTTTGTCCTATATAACCAAAGTCTTTAATTTAAATATTAAATGCAGGTATTTTTATATTCTCTATATCATTCCAATATCTGAATTACTCATGGGTCTAATTCTGCTGCCCATTGTTTCTGCTGTTTTTCACTCATGGTGCCTTGTTTCCTTCTGTGTTTTGTGAATTTGAAAATGGAATGACCACTTTTCTTGGAACTTTATGAGAATTCTTTAAGATGTAGATTGAAGTTAAATTCCTCCAAAGAAGTTCTATTTTGTGCTTCTGTTAGTGTCCTATTAACACAAGCAGTCCACAACCACTTTAAATTGATTTATCTATGTGAATTTTTCAGACCACAAGGGTGGTGTAAATTCTGCCTAAACATCTGCATGAAGGCTGACCTTATGGATGCAAATTCTCAGGGAAGATCTACCCCAGTACCAAGGTTGAGACAGGCCAATTTCCCTGCTGTCCTTTCAGCTGAGTAGTTTACTTCTTGTTCACCAATGGTAACGAAGGCCTTGAGTAGTCTGGATTTTCTTTCCTGTCCCTTATCCTGCATAGCAGATATCTAAGGTCTCCAGGGTTCAGCCAAAAGTCTCAGATTAAAGTCACCTTTAGCCTTCACCTCCTACGGTTCCTTCTTTTGCTCGTGTTTGGAGATCTGCGGGTTTATTGCTTTCATTCCAGACCAGTGATATATCCCCAACTGGGGGGTTCATTCAAGCCACCAAATTCTATACATTGCTAAAAAAAGAAATGGAAGTTTCTTACTTCTTTTAAAATTTTTAAACATAGTTATTTTCTATTCTATAAATGATTGTTTCAATGTCTTAAGCCCTTGAGGGAGAAATTCTATTCTTTTCCCCCACTGACTCATTTCACGAAGGATATAATTTTGGACGATAAACTCATATTTGGCTGATTTTAATCTGTGGGAATCCTGAGAAATTGCTTGCTTTGCAGTTCAGAGTTTGATCCTGTCTGGCACCATTGGGGCATACAAAGCCAGGCTGCTTTAATTCATCAACTAGGGGTACCCTAGATAATTGGTGTAAGAATGGAACTTAGTCACAAATTTAAAAAGGTAAATTGCTTTCATTCTCTGCCAGGACAAAGGCCAAACAGACATGTTTCCTCCTATTACTTTGAAGATAAAGAGATTTCCCCCCCTGCCAAACTTTTTGTGGAAATACAGCCCCTTGCCAATGCTGGCTTAATGCCCACTCTTAACTTTCACCTTGTGCGAGTTCCAGGTCTTGCTTGCTCTCATGAAAACTTCAGCCCTCAGGGGCAGCCTGAAGAATCAGGTCAAGCTCACTACCCCGCTCTTCCCATCAATTCTGAACTTCCCTTCCTTTCTTGGGAACTATGCTATGTAGTTTAAAGGGCCTCTGTTTGCATCTTACCCAGCTATATATTCATTTAATATAAGAGGTTGTTTCATTCTATTGATTCAGCCATGCCACTCTAAGTGCCTGTAATATGGTTTAAAGAGACAATACAAAATGCTCTGTGGTCTCTAGGGAAAACAAAATCTACTCAATAAATGCAAACAATAGTAGAAATATACTTCAGTTCTAAATTATGACCATTTAAAGTGACAGAGGCACAGAAGAAAGACATGAAAAAAAGGGAAAAAAGGTCAGCATAAGAAAAATCAAAATAAGAAATACAAAGTAGAGAACTGTACAATGGGGGGGGGGGGAATTCTGGAGGGACAAGAGATGTATCATTAAATAACAAACCAAGCAAGAGAAAAGCAGGCCCAGAGGAAAACAAAGGATGTGAGCAGAGTGCAATGCCTTAGACTTCCATGGACTAATGAACAACCATATTTTGTGGCTTTTTAATAGTGATTGCTAAAGATTTTTCCAATTGCATTGCCATTTTTCTGGAAAAGCTCCAGAACAGGTGAGAACTTAAACCTGTGCACCAGGTTTAACTGGCAGGCACAGAATCCCTAAATTGAATTTAGCCTAATGCCATTAAAAAACCACTAGATGGCCTCCTGAAACGAAGGCTTTTTTTGTCCCCTGTATGTCTCAAAACTATCAGTAAATTCCCAATTTACAGATTATAAAAATTAAAAAGTCTCCTAAGCAAACCTCAAATCTCATCACATTGAGATATTCTGACATATAAATCTGCTTTACATCTCATTGCTTGGGGGCACAATTAAACCAACTTCTACTTGTATATGGCATTTTTGATAGAATCAACATTTAGGAAGTTAATCACTTGTAAATTCTGCTACCTACTAATTTTTCTACCCTCAAAAGAATAATTTTCCTAGTATTTTTTAAGATAAAAGATTAATCCTTTTTTAATCTCTATATACAGACTTAAATTTTTACTCAAAATTCAGAGTTCTCAGATAAATATACAGCAATGCCCAATGTTCTGCTTCCTGTAAAAATCTAAGTTTCTTTTCCTGAAGAGCAGGTGAGGCCACATAGTTTTTATTGTTAATTAAAATCACCAACTCTTAAGTTGTCATGGACTTTTCATCTTAACAACAAATGATTATTCTCTGAAACTAGCAATGAGTTGTCAATATCCACGGGTTAGTCAAGCACTGAAACTTCTCATGTAAATTATTTATTTTGGGGGTAAGAAAAACATGAATAATGCATTCTTAAGCATATTAGCTAAGAAAAACAAGTGTTAGATGAGAGTATGCTCATTTGCCAGAAAACTTCAACATCTAATCAAACGTTCTCAGGAGTACCATAAGAGACAATAAATGCTTCCTTCTCCCAAATCCCAAAATTATTGAAAATAGCAGGCTGAATGATAACTTGTAAATAGACTTTTGTCAACAAGTTGAGGTTTTAGTTCTTTACAAATTTTTTTTTTCTGATTCATCATAAATGTTAGGACTCTGATGCATATAATAAACAAGCTTCTAAAAAATGTATATATATTTATTAATCACTATAATAATACAGTTGCCAGAATCAAATGAATTGCCTAAATTTTGGATTTAGAAGCTCCGACTACATATTCAAAATCCTATCTTTGCCTCATAATTATGGAAGTGTCTGTGTCTCTTCTTATCACCTCAGGAGCCAACACATGTTTCTGCTGAAAAAGCAGGAAATGACAGCCTGGAAGTGCCAGAGTCAACAGTCTACCAGGGACATCTCCTCTTTCTGAAACACTGGTTGGCTGTGAAGTGGCCTGCTCAGCCCTGGTGCACAAAGGCTGGCTTGCTTTCCTCCTTTTAAGAAGGTTCTCTTTTGTTGGATTCTGAATTCTCTGTAAAATTAAGGGCCCCCGAATCACTCCCCCACTTCTCCTATCAGAAATAGAACCAGAAAGGGACTTGTCTCTTTTTTCTTTGTGTCTTGGACAGCTTTTGAGAGGGCAATCTTCTTACCTTGTTTGGGGCTGTGCAACTAATAATTTTTTAAAAAGGCAAAAATTCCTAGTGCTGGCCACAATAACAAGTTGATTCCAATTGTTATACAGGCAGATGGAATTTTAGGGCATTCTGGAAAGGAATGTAATTTCCCACACAGTATCTCCACTTTCCATGTCATCTACACTATTCCTTCCACTTCCTTCCAACTAGACTGAGGACATACTAAGCATGGTTTCTCTGAGAAAGAGAAATGTAAGAATCACCAGTGAGGTTTGTTAAAAATTCAGATGACCTGGCTCCTTCCAAAAGTATAGAATCGGAATCCTCAGGGGAAGGGCCCAGGTATCTTTTTTTATTTATTTTTTTAGGAAGTACCAGGGATTGAATCCAGGAACTCGTACATGGGAAGCAGGTGTTCAGCCACTTGAGCTACATCCATCCACTCCCTCCGAGTATCTTTTTTTCTTAACAAGCATCCAGGTGATTCTTATGATGAGGTAACTCTGAGAAACATTGATTTTGGGACTATGTTCATCCAAAAATAAAAAATTTCCATTGCTTTTATATTCTTTATAAGCCCATTAAGAAGAGGTATGTGGAGCAAAAGGACTGTGACCACATCAAAATAAAACACAGTTCGCCTTTTAGGGTGGCTGAATAATATATGAACATGGACTAGCTGTTCCCTAATTGCCAGACTGTTAACTTGAAGGCTGACAACCTCTGCTGCTATCTCAAGCAGACTAAGTTGCTCTCAGAGTCACTATCAGGAATTTTGAAAAGGCACGCTCTTGTTGTCTAGCATGTGTCCATCCACCAAAAACCTGTACAGAATAGAATAACTTTTTCTCAAATTTAAAAGGCAATGCAAACCCAGGAAGAGCTTCTTGAGAATGGCAGAAAAAGAAAATATAGGGGATGTGGATATGCCTATTTTTTACCTCCATGCGATATCCTCAGTGTGAAGTACAAATCACAGCCCGTAGAAGGCATTTAATACATGACTGATCAGTGGGTGAATTACAGTTAGTGAATGAATGGGGCATGTGTCAGTGATGAAAATAAAAATGGTGTTGTGTCATTCAGGAACTCCCTTAGAGGAGAGAAAAAGATTTTAAATGATTGTTTCAAATTACCTGGTAGAAAATTTTACCAGCCTTTAACCCGAACATGTGGCACTGAAGTTTATTTTCAAAAAAGAAAGGAAGTCACGAAAGATCCACAAAGTAAAAGAAAAGGAAAACAAAAAAACAAAAAAACCCACACACACAATAAAAATGCTGAGTCAGTGCTCCTCCCCTGGGCTCAGCATAAAATCCACTCACAGCGTACTTAAGTGCCAAAATTCACAAGAACAACAACCAAACAACAAAGGGAGGGGAGAATTCAGGTGGTGGTGGTGGGCAAAAATCCAGCGGAGACAGAATGGGGAGGGGATGAGGGAGGGGGATAGCATGCAACATGCGGGGACCTGGGTGAGGACGACACTCGGGGTGCAGAGGGCCAGGGAAGCGAGACACACCTCGACCACAGAACAAACCGCTTACCCTCCGCTTTACTGGCAGTGCCATCTTTAAGCAAATTAAAAAACAAGGGAAGGGATAACAGGGAACAGTTAGTAACATCAAAAAATAAAGAAGCAGAACGTTATTGGCTACTAAAAACGCAAAAGTACAATTTAAAATAAAATTACAAGGGTGAAACAAGTTCAACAGCAAAGCGAGTCAGAAGCATGTAAGTGCGACTTATAGAGAAATTAGCGTAGTACAGTGTTTTTGCTGTTAGAAAACAAAGCAAGAATAAGAGCAACCCAGGGTGGTGTCACAGGTGAAAGAGTGACTGTTGGTTTTGTTTTTTGGAGTTTTTTTGTGTAGTTTTTATTGTTTTGTTTAAGCCAACCCTCATCCTCTTAGTTCCTTTTTCTTGGAAGAAAGTAATAGCAGAGTAGGGAGGGGAAAACACTAAAAATCAAAATACTACAGAGTCACAGACAGGGCAGAGGCAAGGGAGAAGCTGAGAGAAGCTAGCTCCAGCAAGGCCTATCCCAACTACACGTCCAGCAGCAGGAGCTGAAGCGCGTGGTACCTGAGTCCAGCCCTACGTACTCCAGGTCTTCCCTCGCGGGTCTGGGCTCTAGAAGTTTGGAAAAGGAGCATCAGCTTTAATGCGATTAACTTCCGCACGGATGTAGGATACGCTACAGCAAATGCGTCAACCCAGGTAATCATTGAACAAATTCTCAGTTGGGTTATGTTATTTTTCAGGGCGGACTTTTTTTTTTCTTTTTTAAAATATAAATGGAGGTAGGACTCTCAGGAAAAGGTAAGAGAAACAGAGTATTCCAGTCTTGGTTATTGAAGAAGTCACACTGGACTGAAAATGTATCATTGGTGCTCTAAGGGGGCAGCCCCGTATCAGACCCAACCAGCACTGGGGAGGGCTGGTCCACACTAAAGCATTCCAAATGCTCACAGAAACACCATCGAGATGCTCTACAAAGTTTTTACTTAAGTTTTCAGGCAACAAAGAAACACTAATTGTAAATAATAAAGGTGGACAAATGTACTGAAAACACAGCTGTGGACTTAAAAGTTGAACTAAAATGAACAGAACTGATTTGCCCTAGGAGAGAAGAGATATAATTTATCCCTTGTTCAACAATTACACATCAACAAAATATAAACACTCCTCTGTAATGCTGCCAATAGTTAACCAGTGGAAAAGGAGAGCTCTTAGTGGGTTTCTTCCCAAATGAAATGTGCACATGTAGGAGGTGTTCCCTCGGAGAAACAAGACTGCTTTGTTGTAACAAACATTCTAGACCATATGCCTTCAAGCTAATAATGGTCCTGCCAAATCACACTTCTTTTCCCCTCAAGTGGTGACAGTTTACAAAGGACCTCTGCATCCTCATCACACACCTGAGTTAGGTGGCTAATTGCTACCAGTAATTCAGGGGTGCGGGAAGACTTGGAGTCCCATGCCTGCTCAAGGTCACCAAGCTCAGGCATGGCAGACCCAGGAGCCTTCTCTCGGTTTTCTTAGCTGAGCTTCCAGGGCTCAGAGCATTAGCTTTAGAACCAACTTCAGATTTAGTTTGTAAGCCACCTATGTAATTCGAGCTCAGTTATTTTGTGAAGTTTAAACTTTATTCATTTCCTTAAAATGCAAAATAGAACTAATACAGCTAACTCCCCAGATTTTGGCTCGGCCCTTTCAAAAAGAAGATGAAATAAACTGAAATCAGCCTTACATGTAGTAGACATTCAATGTTTGCTGAAAAGATGAGTAACTGACCTACCATTATATCCTTTGAAAGAGGGCCTGAAAATAATTACCCTCTTAAAAAAATTTTTTTAGGCAACCCTCACAATAAGGGTGCAACCCTCCCAAGTGACACACCGAAGAACGACCCTCTTGTGTGATGTCAGTTAATGAGTTCCTCATATTCCTTGAGCGCTTCCCATCCCCACACCACTACAGTCTTAAAATGAGAAAATGCTAAGCATGTGGACAACCTTCAGGGGCCCCACACTCGGACCCCTCACGAAGCCCCTCTGGCTCGCTCCCACCAGGGGAGGAGGTGGGGACAACACAGCCATGGCTAGCCAGGGAGGAGAAGGGGACCCTGAGGAAGGAGGGCAAGCCTGAGCGTCCTTACCCCAGGAAGGGAGCACTCAGCAGAGGGTGGTTGCTGTCCAGCAATGGGTGCACAGGACTGCTACTCAACTACACTGCCCTGTGGCAGTGGAAACTCCCTCTACCACGGCTTTAGTAAGCTGTTAAACCAATGACACCGCTTAGATGGCATCGGAGGGCAA
>PVKH010043432.1:0-10718 GCA_004027955.1 Chaetophractus vellerosus | reverse complement strand
CCTTTCTTTTTTAACTGTATCCAGAGTATCTAGGAGGAGCCACCCAACATCATTATACTTTTTTATTCCACAAAATTCTGTTAAGGTATTGAAAATACTCTCATCCAGATCCTTGCTTCTTATAAGCATGGAGGTAGGGGAATCCAGTGAGGCTATATTGCATATCTCTATTGCCAGCTCATGCCATGGACTCTTAGCAACCTCTTCATTACTGGAAAGGGAGTCATTAGTACCCTTGAGTCCAATTAGAGTAGAGAGCCACCTCAGACATCCCATGTTTAAGACTCTGTTCCTCAAGAACCACTCCTGGTACCAGCTTTTCTTAGTCTGGCTTCTCTTGGGAAACAGAGTCACCAGGAGATGTCTGTCAATAATATAAGATTTTATAAGAGTCTCTCATGTGACTGTGGGATGCACAAGTCCAGGTTCCTCAGGCAGGCAGTAAGCCATGGGCTCCAATGAAAGACCAATGAAGGGTCCTTGAAGGGTTTCTGGGAGAAGTTGGCTGTCCAAAGACAAGCTGGGAAATTCTCTCTGAATGTTGAAATCACTTCCCCTTTTATGGCAGTCAACTGATTGAATAAAAGCATCATCCATTCTTGATCCAATTACCCTGATTGATGCAGATGTAATCAGCCATCCATGCAGTAAACTCACTGGTGATTGAAGTCCATAAATGCTCTTGTATTACAATTAGCCTAGTGCTTGCTGGACCTAATACCTGGACACAATTCCTGGCCGAGTTGACACATTAGCCTAACCATCACAGCAATTATACAAGTTATTCTTTCAAGTATCTTTGTCACAACCGTTAACATCCCATTAGCCAAAGAAAATTAGGTGGTCCAGCCCTGAGGCAAGAGGTGAGAAAGTAAGATCCATCCACAATAGGAGTACCCTGGAAATTTATATGACAATGGAAATGGATACAGGAAGAGTAAATAATTGAAACCATTAACATCATTTACCAGAGATCAAAACTTGCTAATGTGCTTTTGATAAATATACCTGGATATATTCTTAGTCTGACTAATAGGAACAAATCAAATTCTTATGGATAAGAGTTACTGTTTTTACCCAATTCTTAGATTTAAGTCAAATCATGGATCTAAAATTCTTTGATTAAGGACTTTCCCATTGCAAAAGAACCTTGTAATGAAGCTACAGATAAATATTTAAATGTTTCTCCATGCCTTCTGCAGAAGGATCTGTTGCCAGATACTCTTCCAAGGAGAGCCTGCATTGGAGAATGGGAAATGTTCAAATCTTCAGGAAGATAACCAGTTCTGATTCTGACAAGAGATTAATCACCTGAGACAACAAAATCATTAGAATCTTCTCATGCTCTGGCTGACCTCTATCTCATCCTTCACCTGCTCAGCACAACCCCCACTCTCCATGTGAATATTTGGTCCTAATTCTGGTGGGAGCAAAGTTACCCTTTTGAACATACTAGGAACATCTATATCTGGATCAGTCTGTTTGGTGGTGGCCTGAGGGACTTGCTGTCTTAGAACATGCCCATCGTATAGAAGGCATCTCATAGAACTTTCCTCTGAGGAAGAGCAGTCAAGTTGTGCTATCTGGAACAAGATGTTACTGGCTGTAAGATACACAAGGCAATGCGTGGGACTATGAGGAAAATGTTTCCTAGAGAAGAAAGTACATTCAAAACTGTGTAAAAGGGGGAATTCCTATGGCCACATGTGCATTCCCAAAATAAAGTGCCTAAACAGAAAAATCAGAGACGTCTTTATGTTATGGCCTGGAGCTATTCTCTAACTGTTTATATGAATAAACTTTGAAATAGAGTACTTACACTGTTCAATCTGCAAAGACTGGGAAAAGTGTTTTCTTTTTTCTTCATTTTTTAATTTGTCCTGCCATTCAAAGAAAAGTCTGTTACAGTATTCGCTGGATACAAGCTTAAGGAACAAATGTCTCAGAGTATAAATTTCAGTGAAAACACTTTAAAATATCAATATTTCTAGGCTTCAACACAAGGTCACAAAATATACCAAGTAAAAGGAAATGATCACCCAGACAAGGAAAAAGATTAAAGCATTAGAAAACATTAATAAAGAGGACCAGACCTGGGACATTCCAAAAAGAGACTTCTTTCAAAAGGTCTTAATTAATGTTCAGAAAGCAAAAGAAAAACAAGGATAAAGTACTGAAGGAAATCAGAAAAATGAAAGGTCAACAAAAAGAAAATATTATTAGAGAGATGGAAATTATAAAAAAGGAACCAGAGTTGAAGACCACATAACAGGAATTAAAAATTCCCTAGAGGCATTCAACAGCACACTGGATCAGGCAGAAGAAAGAATCAGTGAACTTCATGATAAATAAGAAAATGGAAATCATTCAGTCTGAGCAATATAGAAGAAAGAATGAAGAAAAGTGGACAGTATTTGGAGAATGTGAGGGATACAATGAAGCATACAATATATGCATTGTGGGAGTCCCAGAAGGGGGATAAGGAGAGAAAGGGACAGAAGGAATATCCAAATAAGAGGGCTGATAACTTCCTAACTACAACAAAATACATAAATAAAAATGTCTTAATTTGCCACAAGACTAATGATGCAAAGTACCAGAGATGTTTTTTTTTTTTTTAATGGGAAATTTATTTGGGTAAAAGCTTACAGTTTTGAGGCCATGAAATGTCCAAATGAAGGCATCATCAGAGATGCTTTCTCACCAAAGTCAGCTAATGATCCTAGCATCCTGCCATGTGGTGATCAGGCAAGCCAGTGAGTCTGTCAGTCTCTCCTTACTTTTTCCTTGAACTCTGTTATGGAAGATCAGTCATTTCTCCCTGGGCCTTAGTTCCTTGAGCCCCTTGGTGCTTCTCCCCTTGCACTCAGCTGGGGGTGAACCTGGAGTCCTTCCTCTCATGTGGCCGAATCAAATATGGCAGCTTCCTTTCTCTGTGTGTGTGTCTCTCTCTCATGCCTCCATTTTTATCAGACCCAGCAAGAAGGCAGAAAGTTAACCTGAGTCACTCTTCTCTGATATAGTCCAATCAAGGAGTGGATTAGTTCAAAAACATAATCTTTTTCATTTTGGGATTCATAAAAGGACTTCTAACTGTCACAATAAACATTCAAGATGCTGAACAAACTCCATACAGTATAAATCCAAATAGATCATACTGTAGCACATTATAATTCTATTGTCAAATGACAAAGATAAAGAGATAATTGTGAAAGCCACAAGAGAGAACCAATGTGTCACATACAAGGGAGCCACAATAAGATAAGTGCAAACGTCTCATTGGAGACCAGAGGCAAGAAGGTAGTGGGTTACTTATTATTATTGGTTTGCCAACCAAGAATTCTATATGCAGCAAAACTGTCTTTCAAAAAAGAATAAAAGTTTAAAAAATAATAATAAAATAAAATAAAAATAAATGAGGAGGAGTTTAAACATTCCTAGACAAACAAAAGTTGAGGGAGTTAGTCACCACTCCCCCAAAAGAGTTACTAAAGATAGTTCTGCGGGTTGAAAGGGAAGCACAATAGACAATAGATCAAAGCTGCATGAAGAAATAGATGATGGTAATGACATGGGTAAATATAAATCCAGTGATGTTGTATTTTCCATCTGTAACTCTACTTTTTAATTTCTACATGAACTAAAAGAAAAATGCCTAAATGTAATGAAAACTCAGTGGTTTTGGATTCACAATGTATAAAAATGGAATCTATGACAAGAATTATATAAAGGTGGGAAGAGTGAGAGACTTAGAAATATAGTTTGTGAATACTTTTGAAGCTCAGCTGATATCAAAGCAAACAAGATTATTATAGATTTGGGATGTGAAATTTAAGGCCTATGAAAATGGGAAGAAACTGTCAGAGATTACGCAGACTCATAGAGACAGAAATTAGAGTACAAGTTGCCAGGGGAAGGATGCAGGTGGAATAGTGAATTAATGCAAAATGAGTGTAGGGTTTATGTTTGGGGAGATGGGAAAGTTTTAATAGTGGAAGGTGGTAAAGATGCCAAAATATTGTGAACATCATCATTCCCATTGAATAGTATGTTTTGGAGTGGTTAAGATGGGAAATTTTATATTATATATACATGTTCCCACAGTTATAAAAATAAAAGACCAACGAAAAGAAAAAGACAATTAGACACTACATGATCCTGGATAGGCTTTTAGCAAGGCAAGGGAAAATGTTCAAAGGGTCATTAATGGGACATATGAAAACATTGGATTATAGACTGTAAGCACCTTTATATCAATGTTAAATTTCTTAAACATGATAATTGCACTTAAGTTGGTTAAATAAATGAATTTCCTTGTACCTAAGAAATGTACATGGCAGTAATAAGTGTACAAGGAGCAAGATGCATACAACCTCCATTCAAGTGTTCAGAAAATGGATAGATAGTAGAGAGGAAGATGATAAATAGATAGATAGGTAGATGATAGATAGATAGATTAGATAGATCGATGATAGATAGATAGATAGATAGATAGATAGATAGATAGATAGACAGAGAGATAGATAGATAAAATGATATGGCAAATATGGCAAAATGTTAAAATTGTTGGATATGTGTATCTGGGGGTTTAGGCATATGTTGAAGTTCTCTGTATGTGGTTAGCAATATTTTTCTAACTGTCCTGTGTGTTTGAAAGTATTTCAGAATACATTTTTTTTAAAAATCATGAGAAAGTTTGTGTTTTCCCTGAAACACAAGGTTGTTTTACATAAAAATATATTAAGTAATATATCATATGGAATAAGGGGCAACACAGTGATATCATTCTAAAAAATTCAACTTCCATTTATCATAAACATTTTGACACACTTAGATGTGAACATTCTTAAACTCATAATTATTGCCTAAAAAACAGAAATATTTAAGAAAACTATAGCAAACCAAAATACTTTAGCATATTTAAAATATTCTCTTTTTATTTTATTTTATTTTATTATTATTATTTTTTTAAAGATTTATTTTATTTTATTACATATCTCCCCTTCCTCCCCGCTGCGGGGTCGTGCCAAGAGTGGTCACTGCACGGATGCGGCTTTCCCCACTTGTGGCCGACTTCTGCATCCGTTCACGGCTGGCTTTCAGTTCGCGGGTGGCTGGCTGCGCTCCATTCGCGGGCAACCTGCCCTGCCCGTGGAGGCTTTTGCCCTGTCCACGACAGCTTTTTGCCCTGCCTGTGGTGGCTCTGGCCTGTCCATGGCAGCTTGCCATTCTCAAGGCGGTCTGCCCGCTAGGAGAGGTCCCCGGGAATCGAACCCGGGGCCTCCCATGTGGTATGCCGGTGCCCTATCCACTGAGCTATCGAGCCGGCCCCAACATTCTCTTTTTAATGCATAAAAGTCAAGGTTGCTTGTGATCACCATTTTTTAAGTTTTCAAAATGAATCAATTTTCAAAATTGTGGTGGAGATCCTAGTCACTGTTATAAGTTATAAAAGGGAACCGCAATGGAGAATAATTATTAAAAAAGAGAAACTTATTAAGATTTGCAGATTATTTGAGTATTTATGTATAAAACCCCCAAAAGTCTGAAGCTAGAATATTAGAATGAGTAGCAGAGTTTGCTAAGTTTTCAGAAAAGATTCTCAACATAAATAAATATTAATTGCAATTTCTATATTTCATTAATAGTAGTTTCAAATGGTATTTAAAATTGCATATACAATTGAAACAAAACATAACTTTATCTGTGAATATATCAATCCAAGACCTAGAATAGAGTAACATATGGAGAAATTTATATATTTTAAGGAAAACATTAAGGAATACCTAAATAAATAAGGGCAAGAAGACTTAATTGCAAATATGTAAAAGTTATCCAAAATGAGTTATAGATTCAATGCTATTCCATTTAAACCTGAAAAAGGTTGTCGGTGTTGTGTTGCTTTTTGCTTAATATTCTATTTATTTTGAGAGATCTTATCAAGCTGCTTTTAAAATTGACATGAGAGGGTAAAATGCCAGTACTACCCAACACACTCTTAAGGACAATTTGATAGACTTTATCTTACCAAACAGTGCAATTATTAAGAAGATAATAGAGCGTGTCAGTTGTCTAGGAAAGGAAAAATGCAATATGCTAAGATGGTTAATTCCAACAGGCCTAGAATTGGCCTGAGATGTTTTACTGAAATAAGAAATGAAACTGTACAGCACAGCACTGACCCCTCATTAAAGCATCAAATATTCTGATTAATAATGTTTCTTTATAATGAAAGAGTATTGTGGAAGTTTATAGGAAACTTTCATCACAGTTGATTGAAACCTGTGATTCTGATGATCTGACCTGGTGTCAGTGAGAAACAGGAAGGAATTTGCTGTTGAGGCTGGTTACAAAACAGAGATAATCCTCTGTGATGATCAGGATAAAAGCAACCTAGAAAAGATATTTTAGTTTTCTAAAACCTACCAATGCAAAAATACCTAAAATGGTTGGCTTTTATAATGGGAACTTATTAGAGTAAAATCTTACATTTCCAAGGTTGTGAAAATATCCAAATCAGGGCATCATCAGAGATGCTGTCTCACCAAAAGTCAGCTGCTGGCAAATCCTGGACTCCTGCCATGTGGCAAGGCAAAATGGCAGCTGGTCTCTCTCTCTTTCTCTTCTCCAGGCTCTTTTTCTCCTCTAGCTCAGCTGAATGTGTAAAGTCATGTGGCTTGTCTCTCCCTGGGCCTCATTGCTTCAGCTCTGAGCTCCTCTGCTGATTCTAGCCTCTGGTCTCTCTTTCATCCTCTTGGGGTTTCTCTGTCCTTCTGTGACAGAGGTGACCCTGGAGTCCTTTCTCACATGGCTGGGTAAAAATGGCAGCTCTTTTTCTCTGTGTTCCATTTATATAAGATGCCAGTAAAAGGATTAGGGTCCACCCTGTGTCCTGAAATCTAATCAAAGACCCTTAACTGAAGTAATCTAATAAAAAGTGATCTGATTGAAAGGTCCCTTAACTGAATATAACTCAAAGGTTTCAGATAAATAAGTTTCCATGCACTGGAATGAGTTAACTTAAGAACATAATTTTTCTGGAGTCCAAAAAAACTCAAACCAGGACAGAAGATTCCACCGGTCCTCCTATATGTTGAGGTTTTCAATTCACCCATCCATGTTCCAAGGCAAAAAACATATCTAGTGGAGCACTTACAGAGGTAGGACAATTGGAACTTGTGCCTGACCTCACCATTTTCATTGTAGTGGGGCAGGCTCTGATTTATGTCTTACTTTAATGCTGTTGCTCTGTTGTATTTTTTTCCTGACAGAAATTATAGATTTGCAAGCACTGCAATTTGAGGTCCTGTGAGTCTTATCTTGCAATCAAATCCTAGCTGACACTGTTAGTGCATATATAAATAGTACAGAATTATAAGTAGGATACAATTAGGAAATAGAGAACTATGAACTATAATCAAACTGAGCTGTCATTTTACAGAACCTGGTTAGGCAAAATTTACAAAGTTAGACAATATTAAACTTTGGTGGGGATATCAAGTAACAGAAGTCTAGGACAATGCTTGGTTGAGTCTAAATTATTACAATCAAAACAATTTCACATTATTAAGGAAAACATGAGCATATGAGTGAACTGAAACCCAAAAATCTTACTGGAGATAGGTACATGTAAAAACTTTTATACTCATGCACCTCCTAGGAGAAGTAGGAAAAATATATATAACAATATTTTTAGAGTAGCAAAATATTGTAAATCCAAACATTTTGGAAGAAAGGATTGAAAACATTTCAAACAATAAGAATATTATATAACATTAAAAATCATTAAGGATGCTTAGGCATGGATGGATCACCAAGAATAGTTTTTTGGAAAGAAGTGCAGAAAACATTCACAAATTCTGATGGAAGTTTTTTAAAAGATTAAAACAAGAAAAACTGAAAAGCACATTATTTGGAGAAACATCTACATGGCATAAAATTCTATACTAAAGAAATGGAATGATAACCATATAATTGAGAATATAAATTATGTCTTAGAAGTGGAATGAGGTCAAAATAAGGAAAAGGAATATGCTGTTCTTCATACTATTAATACACACTGGTTATCTGTATTACTCATTTTTGTGATCACTATATATAGTTTTAATGTACATTTCATAATAAAATTATTAAAAATACAATAAAATAAAGATGGTTCTTGTTTAGATATTAAATATATATGTCTTCACCCCTTGGAAGTAAAGAACAATCCAAAAATAATAGTATCTTTCAAAAATCAGGAAATATATTAGGTTAACTTTTTTTTTTATGTCATAACACCATGTTTCAGGCAAATTATGTATACTCTAAATTGATGAGACTCAGTCCAACTAGGAAAAATGAGATGAGTAGCAATGTGGCTATAAACTTTGGAAATCTTAAACTAAAAGTTTGTTTTTCTATGAATGTTAGGAAATGCTGAATATCTTATTGTAAGTTAACACTAAATTAAATGCAGTACAAAATTATCCAGCATTTATGTCAAAACACTTATGACCCTGGAAATGCAATTAAAGTATCAACAGTCGGGGAACATGGCATTGGATTAAGCAGATAAGTCTCAGCACCATAACAAAACAACAGAGAAAGAACCAAAAGTTGCCCAAGGAACCTGCTTTGGGGGTCAGCAGACTAGGACAGTGCTTCATAACTCCCAGGAGGTTGAGAGACAGAGAGATGAAGAAGCCAAAACAACTAAATGTGAATTACTAAATTTCCCAGCCATGGGGAAAGGCTCCCCTCCTCCACTCGAGAGATATTCAGCAGCTTTAAACCCATGGTGCATTGAAGCTGACTGAGAGGATAGCAGATGTCTTTCTTCCTGCCAGTTATTATAAGGGAAAAGGGAGGAGGAGTCAAGGGGCTTTTCTTCAGTGAAATCTGCCAGCAGAGCCCACTTTGAATCTCAGCTCTGGCCAGACAAAAATAAAGGAAAACCGAGAGAGATATACCTCTCTGAAAACATGCACCAACTAGGGACATCTGGTAATTACATGAACAAAAAATGCTGTTAGAACTCTCTTTTCCCTACCCCTGGGAGAAATTGTGCACCCCATTAGTAATCCCTGGTAAAATTTTGGTAACTTAAGCTGGGCAATTTTAAAGATTTAGGATAAGTTGAACCAAATATCAAAGAGCCATGGAAAAATAACATTAAGAGAGAGAAATTGTCCATTAGAGTAAATTCACCAACATATCAGATGCCTAAACAAAAGCAAAAAGTTACAATCCATACTAGGAAACAGGAAGAGATGGCCCAAGCCAAAGGAACAAACCAAATATCCTGAAGAAATTTAGGATTTAACACAGTTACACAATGATAATTCTCCTAAATCAATTTAAAGAATTGAAAGAAAATAAGACTAAAGAGATAAGGGATATTAAGAAGAAACTGAGTGAGCATAAAGAACAATCTGAAAATCTGCAAAGTAAAGAAGCAGAACATATGGGAATGAAAGACATGATGGATGAGATAAAAATATACATTAGAGACACATGAGAGCCAATTTGAACTGCTTGAAGACAGAAGTATTGATTTTGAAACCATAACATCTGAACTGGAAAAGACAGGAGAACAGAAAGAGAAGGGAATGGAAAAATTGGAACAGGGTCTCAGGGAATTGAATGACAACCCAAAATGCAAAAACATACACATTATTGGCATTCCAGAAGGAGAAGAAAATGGACAGAAAGAATATTTGAGTAAATAATAGTTGAAAACTTCCCGACCTTTAAGAAAGACATAAATATCAATGTCCAAGGACAACAGACCCCAAACAGAATAAATATGAATAGACCTACTCTGAGATGCCTGCTATTCAGAATGACAAATATCAGAGATAAAAAGAAGATTTTGAAAGCAGCAAGAGAAGTTGAAAATATCCCATGCAAGGGAAACTTGATAAGATTAAGTGCTGACCTCTCATCAGAAACCATGGAGGAGAGAAGAAAGTGGTATGTTGTGTTTAAGGTACCAAAAGAGAAAAACTGCCAGCCAAGAATTCTGTATCCAGCAAAGCTGTCCTTCAAAAATGAAGGGGAATTCAAAGTCTTCACAGACAAACAAAACTGATAGAATATGTTACCAAAAGACCAGAATTACAAGAGATACTAAAAGGAGTACTGCGGTGTAAAAGGAGAAAACAACAGCAAGAGATATGGAGAAGAGTGTAGAAATGAAGAATATTAGAAAGCGTAAAAAAAAATAGACTATGGTATGATATGACAACAGAAAGCCAAGGGTCAAAATGGATGAAGTAAGTAATGCCTTTACAGTTATAACATTGAATGTTAATGACGAACTCCCCAATCAAAAGACAGAGACTGATAAAATGGATTAAAAAATGAGATATCTGTATGTTGTCTAGAAGAGACTCAACTGAGATGTAAGGACATAACCAGGTTAAAAGCGAAAGACTGGAAAAAGATATTCCATGCAAATAGTAATAAAAAATGAGCTAGAATAGCAATACTAATATCGGACAAAATAGGTTTTAAATGTAAAACTGTTTTTAAGTGATGAAGAAGGTCATTATATATTAATAAGAAGGGCAATTCACCAAGAAGAAATAACTATTCTTAAAAGAACCGCAAACTAATCTCAAACCAAGACAAAGAAAAGAAATTGTAAAGATCAGAGTAGAAATAAATGAAATCGAGAACAAAAAAAACAATAGAGAGAATTAACAAAACCAAAATTTAGTTCGTTGAGAAGATCA
>PVKH010043431.1:0-10722 GCA_004027955.1 Chaetophractus vellerosus | reverse complement strand
TGTATTAAGAAAATTAAGAAGAGAAGAGCCATGTATACATCACAGAATTCTATTGACCAGTTTGTGTAATGATCTTAATGTGCATGACCCAAATAAGGAAACTGCATCTTTTAAATTATAGTGGAGAATTGAAGCTCAAGGTATCTAACTGAATAGATTCTCATCCATTCCAAAATTCAATGAAACTTACAGATAAAATACAACAAAAATAAATGAATAAACTTGAAATCATGATAGAAAACAAGGAGGGATGCAAGCAGAAGATTAGAATGATAAAAGACTTTCTGGAAGATATAAAACAAAGAAAATGAAGTGAAGATAAAGTCCAAGGAAAAGGGGGAAATCAAAATTCAGTAGAGTGAAAAGTCAAGAAGTCAAGTTCAAATAAATAAAAGCAGTGGGGAATGGGAAAAAATCAGGCCATGGGAGACTAATCAGGCAAGTAATTAAAGAGTGTGTTTGGTTTCTGCATGTTAAAAGACAATAGATGAAGTCTTTAATTTCTCCAGGAATTTTTTTAAATAATGAAATTATTACCCAACTCTATGATATAATTTATAGGAACAAAGCCTGACACTTTTGGACATGCAAGTTTACCATGAAGAGCATTGTTGGAAATGATTATACATGTTCTTAAGAAAATGAAAAATAGTTCAAAGTAAGAGAAATATACATAGGAAATACTCTCACATAAATATACAAAATGTACAGCTAATTAAACTAATGCTGATAAATCATTATGTATAGTTAACATATTTTTAAGTATGTTAAAATTTAATCTATTGGAATTGACATTTAAAATGATTGCAACAGGGGAACCGGCTGTGGCTCAATTGGTTGGGATCGGGTTTACCACGTGGGAGGCCCTGGGTTCGGCTCCCAGGGCCTCCTGGTGAAGGCAAGCTGCTGCGTGGTGAGCTGACGCAGCAGGGGGAGATAAGCAGACACGGAAAAATGCAAAAGCAAAAATGAACACAGCGAGCACAAGCAGCAAGGGGGGATATATAAATAAATAAAAATAAATCATTAAAAAATAAAAATAAAAATAAAATGATTGCAACAAAATATATTAATTACTTTTGGGATGTATTGAAGTGGATAGGTGGAAAGGAAATTGTATTTTGAATAAAAAGGTAGGAATTACAGGCACATCTTTGAAGGAAACCACTGGATAAAGAAAAATGTTGGTGCATATCTTGCTAAGCATTAGAGGAATAAAAATAGATTTATATAATTACTTACATACATAGACATATCTGCATTAATACTAATATAGGAAAAGTTGAAGTGAACAAAAAGTTTCAGAAAATGTGCATTAAAAGTGATTTCTCTCTCTTATATACATGATATGAAGCAGAGAGAATAAGGATAAAGTTCAAGGGAACTGGGAAACATAAAATTCCATAAAGGTGAAGGAAATAACACAAATATTAAAAAACAGTGGTGGTGGTGATGTGACCTACTCCTTTCAAGATTGAGGGTAAGATGCTTCAGTGTTCCATCTCCCCACAGGAGTTCTAAACAACTAGCAAGAATTGGCAGAAATGTCTTTCTGAAAGCTCCTGAAAACAGTTAGAGGCCTGCAATAACAGGGGCTCTGACTGGTCCTTCCTCAAGCCTTCACCAACTCAGTGTAGAGCTGACCTATACACACAGTGTGGATCCTTGGCTCCAGTTCTGCAGTAACCTTCATGTACATACTGGTACCATGTATGTCTGGTCCAATATGGTGGTGGCCTGAGGGACTCACTAGTCCAGAACTTGCCTTACATGTAGAAGGCAATGCACCAAATTCTCCTACAGAATGCTGTGAGAAAGCAGTCAAATCATATTATCTGAGGCAAGTGATTATTGACTGTAGGATATACAGTGCAGTGAAAGGATGGTGAGGAAACTGTTCTCTGAAGAAAAGGGGGCATTCATATTCATGTAAGTGGGTTAATTCCTTGGACAGCATGCACAATTCTGAGATAAGATCCATGCACAGAAATGACCAAGGAAGCCTGTATATTTGGCCTCTGTGGAGTGAAACGTTACATGGTGTGTCATGGGAACACAGGCTCAGGTACAACAAAGACTTTCAGCAAATGACTAATTTACTATGTACACAACAGAAAGTGTCCAAAAGAGCAGGAGAAGTGAGCCCTTCATGGTGGATGGAGCCTCCCCATGCCCCACTTTGCATCAGAAAGGATGGATACCTATACTGCCTGAGTGGTTATTTATATACCCCAGATGGAGGACACCCTGCCACTGAGATCTCTTGCCCTGATAAGCAGTTAAAACTGCTTGGTCCCATGTACAGTTTAAAGTTAATTTACAGCCAGGCCTTTCCATTAGACCCAAGGCCTTCCCTGGGCTGTGGAATGGAAACAAACTGAAGCATCTGCACACAATAGAAAATGGAGGCCCGGGAGATAGCTGCAAGTTATATCAGTCTCTGACTTCCCCAACCGACTGGTGTAAACTGATTGCATATATAAGCACTAAAAGAGAGCACTGGCATGGATCAAACTGAGAATCCTGGAAAAGATGTTTTATTTTTAACCTTGTTGGGGCTTTTTGTTGTTTTTAGCTTTTGAAAACCAAAGAAAACTCTGTTGTAACATCAGATAGATACAAGCTTAAGGAACATATTCCTCAGAGTCTCATTCTAGCAACAACACAATAAAATATCAAAATGTCCAGGTTTGAAGCAAAGGTCACAAAACATACAAATAAGTAAGAAATGATGCCCCATACAAAGTACAAGATTAAAACATTAGAAATCATCAACAAGGAGAATCAAACCTGGGATATACCAGATGTGGACTTCAAAAAAATGGTCCTAAATGTGCTCAAAAAGCTAAAGGAAAACATAGACAAGAAACTAAAGGAAATCAGGGGAAAAAATAGATGAACACAAAGAGAATATAACTAGAGAGGAAGACATTATGAAAAGAAATCAAACAGAGCTGAAGACCACAGTAACAGAAGTAAAAAATTCCCTAGATAAGTTAAATGGCACCCTGTAGCTGACAGAATAATCAGAGGACTTGAAATAAGACAATTAAAATCATTCATTCTGAGGGGCAGAAGGAAGAAAGAATGATGAAAATTGAACAGAGGCTGAGGACCCTGTGGGATACCATTGAACATACCAATATTGGCATTGTGTGAATCCCAAAAGGAGAAGAAAGAAAGAAAGAAAGGGGAAGAGAGATTATTCAAAGAAATAATGGTTGCAAACTTCAGAAATTTAATGAGAGGAATGAATATAAACATCCATGATGCTCAACAAACATGATAATCCCCAATAGACCCATCACATAGCATATTATAGTCAAGCTGTTGAATGTCAAAGATAAAGAAAGATTTCTGAAAGTCATAAAAGAGAAGCAATAGTCACAAACATGGGAGCCTAATAAGGTTAAGTGCCAATTTTTTATTGAAAAACAAGGAGACAAAAAGTCAGTGGAATGTATTTTTAAAGTGTTGAAATCAAAATTTGCTAAACAAGAATTCTATATAAGGCGAAACTGTCTTTCAAAAATGAGGGAGAAATTAGGACATTCCCAGATAAACAAAATCTGATGGAATTTGTCACTACTAGACCAGCCCTACAAGAGGTGGCTTTAGAGAGTTCTTCAGGTTGAAACAAAAGGACAAGAGAAAATGGATTGAAGACAATTGTAGAAATAAACCACTCTGGTAAGAGTAACAACAGAGGTTAATACAAATGCAAGTACTGTGGTATTTTTGGCCTGTAACTCCATTTTTTACCCTTCTTACAGAATTTAAAAGGCAAATGCATAAAATGTAATGATAAATCAGTGGGTTTGGACTCATAATTTATAAACATGTAATTTGTAAGAACTACATAAAGGCAGGGGGATTGTGGGGTACCGGAACATAGTTGTATATACTTTTGAAGCTAAGTGAGTATCAATACAAACCAGATTGTTACAGATTTAAGAAATTAAGTGATAGCTCCATGTTGATTACAAAGAAAATATCAGAGAATATGCAAGCCTACACAAACAGAAATTAGAGTACAGCTTTCTGCGGACAGGAGGCAGGGGGAATGGGATGTCAGTACACAATGGGTATAGGGGTTCTGTTTGCAGTGAAGGGAAAAGTTTAGTAATGGAAGGTAATGAGGGTCCTATAAGATTGTGAATGTGATTAGTCCCATTGAATGATATGACTGGGAGTGGCAGTAATGTGAAAGTTTATGTTTTATAATTGTTCTCACAATTTTTAAAAATTAAAGAAAGGGCAACCAAAGAGACAATGACAATTAAATGCAGCACATGATCCTAGATGGGATTTTGCAAGAGAAGAAGGGCTCAAAAGGTCATTACTAGGACATATAAAAAATTGGAATATAGACTGTAATTTTATATCAATTTTAAATTTCTTGAACTTGATAACTTCACTAAAGGTGGTCACATAATTGAATATCAATGGTCTTAAGAAATGTGTATGTAGCATTAATTGCTTGGAAAGTGTGATGTTTATCGCCTACACTCAAGGGTTCAGAAAATAGATTAATAAATAGACAAATGATAGATGGATGAATAGATAGATAGATAGATAGATAGATAGATAGATAGATAGATAGATAGATAGATAGATAGATAGATACTTAAAAGAATGATAGGGCAAATGTTAAAATTGGTGGGCCTTGCTATAACTGGTGGTTTAGTAGAATGTTGGAGTTTTCTGTATGGAGTTTGTATAATTTTTTAACTGCCTGTAAGTTTGAAAGTATTTCCAAATAAAATGTAAAATAAAACCATTTGTGGTGTGCAAACACGTGTGTATATGTCTCTGGTATTGTATACATTGCATCTTAACCAAAACCACTAAGAAAGAGGGGAGATGTGAGATTTGGGGAGCAAGGATGAAGTAAGGTTTTCATTTCTTTATTAATACATCTAATCATGAGTTTTATTTCTTAACTATTCCATTAATTCACAATTTTCCATGATGAAAATAAACTTATAATGGCTGTAAATGCCTTTTATAAATTAATCTCATGATTTTTAGATCTCTTTACTAATATATATACTTTCAATACATAATATTGTTGGATTTCCTTTTTGGTTAGTCTGCCCAAAAACTCTAAAGCAGAGCAATATATCTTAGCATCAAGGAACAATGGGATTTTGTGCTAGAAAGGCCTGAATTTAAAACCCACTCCTTCCGTTTCTAATCTTTTTGATCCTAAGATAGTTCCTTAACCTCGAAGTCTTATTTCCTTCTAGGGTTTTTGTGAGGGTAAAATAAAAAATTGTGTATAGAGATCTTGACTTTCCCCACCAAAAAAAAAAAAAAAAAAAATGCTGAAATCATCATTAGGAGTCTTGATCTTGATATTTAAAAGAAAACTCAACTATCCTTTTCCCAAAGCCCATTCCTCATGCTAACTTCAGTATATTGTTCATTCTTTCATTTGATACTCATGTACTCATTTAATGTATGTTTAATCTACATATCTCGCAAGCATCATCTCTACCACTGCCTTTATCAAATGCTTCATTCACATTGAACAATTTGCCATTTCCTGGACATTCCATTCAGTTTCAGAACACTCTTAAGAAATTCTGTTCTTTCCCTTCTTCAACTTCCTAAGTCCTAACATCAAATGTCTCCTATTCTTTAATATTACACTTTCAAATGCATATGTTTTGTTTTTGTTGATATTTTTCTTCATTGTTTTAAAAATTGGTTCCAAATATCTGTGTTTTAGTCAGCCAAAGGGGTGCTGATGCAAAATACCAGAAATCTCTGGGTTCTATAAAATATATTTATTTAGGGTAGAAGCTTACAGTTACCAGGCCATAAAGCATAGGTTACTTCATCCCAAAGTCCATTGCCACGTGTTGGGGCAAGAGAGCTGCTGATGTCTGTGAGGGTTCATGCTGCTTGGGTTTCTCTTTTCCCAGGGTTTATTTCTCTCTGGGCTCAGCTTCTGTGCTCTCTCCACAAGGCCAGCTATAGACTATCAGGTAATTGGCTCTGTCTCTTTCCCTGGGGCTTCTACAGTGTCTAAGGAGCCAACTCTATTTCTCTGTGTTCTTTTCCTGTGTGTTCAATTTCTGGGCTCCAGCTCAAAACTCTAACCTCCCTTCTCTGTGGAGCGATTTCTCTGTGAGTTCCTGCCTACCAAGGGGACAGAGACTCAATGTCCTACTGATGTGGCCCAATCAAAGCCTTAATCATTATTTAATCAAGTAAAAGTAAAACCTCTGACTCCAATACACTCTAATACACCCAGAGTAAAAGACCAGTCTGCAAACATTATGCAATATTTCTTTTTGGAATTCATCAATAATATCAAACTGCTATAATCAGTTAGCTTTTTTTCAGCATCTATCTTATTCTCTGGGTGTCAGGGTGTATACTAGCTTCCTTGTTATAATTCAGTAAGTGTCTAGCTTACCTTATTAAAGGTCCACATATGGTGATGATATTTGTGGGAAATGCACTGAAAAGTAATTCTGACTTGTCTTCCCACCTTTATGTTACACAGTCCTTCAATAACATGATAGACAAAGTTGAAGAACAGCTTACCAGATGCTCACTCTTAGAAACCAACAAAAAGAAAAAGATGTTAAAATACCCTCAGCAATACAATCTTATTTTATGCTGAAAATAATCACCATGATCATTAATAATTCCAAGAAAATGTTGCAAATAGAGAAACAACACACAACTTCTCAATTTATTTATTTATTTTTTAAAGATTTATTTTTTATTTATTACATCTCCCCTTCCCCCTTTCTGCTTGTTCTTGCTGTGTTCATTCTTGCATTCTTTCGTGTCTGCCTGTCCCCCTGCCCCCGTGTGGTGACCCGCCGAGTTAGCTCACCGTGCGGCGGCCTGCCTGCCCGCGGTGGCTTTGCCCTGCCCACAGCGGCTTGCCTTCTCAAGGTGGTCTGCCCACTTGAAGAGGCCTCAGGAACCAAACCCAGGGCCTCCTATGTGGTAAACCGGGGCCCTACCAACTGGGCTACAGCCGGCCCCAACTTCTCAATTTAAATGGAAATCTATGCACTGTGCATCCCCAGAACTCAGCTCAGAAATTTGATATCTAACAAGAAAGGCTAGAAACCACAGACAGAGATAATATGAGCAAATCTAGAGATCATGTGCCTCCAAAAATGAGTCTAAAAAGCTATTTAGAATTCAGAGGAAAGTAGAAAACAGAAACATCTTGATCCAATTTTAAGCATAAATACAGAATATATAATGTAGGGTAGTCAATATATATTTGAATGTCACTATATCCATTCTGTTATTCATTAATCCAGCAACTTTTAGTGTTCATTAAATTCTGGGCACCTGCTACGTGCCTGGGTGATCATTGAAAAAGAGATGTGTCTCTACCCCTTTGAATATCATAGTTTAATGTAAAAGATATGAAATATCAATTTAATAAAAAGAAAATACAAGGAATTTAGGTACAAAACAGAGATGGTGAGTATCTTTACCTAGATATGAGGAAAGGATGAATCAGAAAAAGTCTTCACAAATTTAGGCATTTTACTTCACTCTTGAAATGATAGCTATGAGCTTGTCAAGTCAATAGGAGGAAAATGGGCATTCCAGATAAGATGTACTACAAATTCCCAAAGTCATCACAGGGTTTGAGTGTGGGAGAAGTGTTAATAGCTTATTATGAAAATGAAAAGAATATGTTTTAATTAATCCATACAGGTTCCAAAATCGTTACTCTTAGAACAAGTTTCTCTCTTTGATTAAAAAATGTAAATGTATATATAACATTTTGAGTACATTCTGTGTGCCATTTAAATTATTTTATTGTCATTGCAAGATCACTTATCCCTGAATTTCAGCCACTTTCAGAATGAAAAAAATACATGATATTTAAATCTTCACAAGAAGTTTTGGGTGTCAGGATTTGCAGAAATTTTAAAATCATTAATTAATAACAGACATCTAAGCCTATGCTCTAACAACTCCAATAACATATGACCTCATGAATTTTTTGGGGGGAACGCTGCTGGAATTACTGTTAGAAATGTTAGGAAAGTACTTGTTATTTTAAGTCAAACTGTCTTCCAGCAAATACCACTTATTATTCATAGTTGTAGTTAACTAACCTCGGTCCCATGGTAAACATACAAATGTACCTAATCCATTTTTCACACTAAAGCCCTTTAAATGCACACCTGTACTTACACTATTTTTACATGTAATGATTAAGAGTTCTCAATATGTAAATAACTGAGTCATCATCATAATGACAACTACATCACAGAATTTTAATGAAGATTAGATGCATGTTAAAACGTATATAGTGTTTAGAAAAGATAATAAGTACTTAGTAAATGTTGGAAATTGTATTGAGAGACTTGATGATAGTATAAGGAGCCAGAGGATGCCATTCCCCAACAGAATCTTTGAACATTTAGTAAAAACTGGCATAGTACCTCAGAACTCTGGAAAATAGTTAGTTTGTAGTGACTGGGCAAGTGCTGAAACAAGAAAATGTAGCACTAAAATTAGTAGGAAAAGTCCCTGGTGCCCTTGCTTGTTCATTCCCCATGGAGGTATGCATCCATTCTCCTGTCTCATTGGGGTTCCCTGATCCTGTACGGGAGGGAGCAGAGTAACCCTAGTGTGCATATTATGGTGCCTGTGTGTTGGTGCCAGTCTATTGGGGGGTGGGGGGATCAGAAGGACTGAACCAGGAAACTCAACTCTGAATTGCCCTCCCAGAACTTGTACCCCAAGCAGGAACAGCTTGCCCACAGTTAAATCAGTGTAAGAAACAATTAGATCAAAGTGGCCTGGAGCAAAAGATTGCTGGCTTTAAGACACAAAATTGAGTACCTTGGAGGGGGGAAATGTCTACCTGATAGGGAGTAGAGGATAAACTTGGTTCCAGTAAATGGGGAAATTGCAAAGTTCAGAAGGAAGCAGGACTCTGGCAAGATACAGGCTCAGAAAAGACTAAGAGGAGCCTGGCCTTCATTTTGCCCTTGGGCTTATCTTATTGATAAGAGGGCTAACTCTTAAATAGAGCAACAAACAAGGCAAAGCCAATTTGCAAAGGCTGTGAAAGTTTTTTTTATTTTTATTTTTACATTGGCTTGTTTGTTTTTGGAAGTTCCTGCCACTCAAAGAAATATCTGTCATATCACTTAACAGATATATAGTAAAGGAAAAGAGAGCTCAGGGACTAAATCCCTGAGTAAATACATCAAATATTAAAATATACAGAGTGAAACAAAATATTTCAAGACAAAGAAACAGGAAATGTTGGTCCATCCAAAGTAAAAAGATAAAAATTAAGAAATCATCAATAAAGAGGACAAGGCTTTGGACATATCAGACAAAGACTTTAAAAAAATCGTCTTCAATATGCACAAGGAGATACAGGAAAACTGGAAGAAAGAAATAAAAAATATTAGGAAACCAATTATTGGGCAACATTAGCATTTCAATAAAGAGATAGAAATTTTAAAAAGGAATCAAACAGGAATACTGGAGTTGAAGACCACAATAACTGAAATGAAAAATTCCCTAGAGAGTTCCAACAGCAGATTGGAGCTGTCAAAAGGATGAGTGGTCCTGAAGACAAAACAATTGAAATGATTCAGTCTGAGGGGCAGAAAGAAAAAAGAATGAAAACAGTAAACGGAGCCAAGGACCTGTGGGATATGATCAAACATACCATATGCACATAATGAGAGTGCCAGAAGAAGAAGAGAGAGGGGAGAAGGAATACTCAAAGAAATAATGGCAGAAAATATCCCAAATTTAAGGAACAATATGAACATACATATTCAAGCAGCCCAAAGAAATACAAACAGGAAAACTCAAAGACAACCATACACAGATACATGGTAAGTCACACTCTCAATGCTAAGGACAAAGGGAGATTTCTGAAAGCTCCAAGAAGAAAGCAGGGTGTTATGTACAAAGAAGTACCAATAGTATTAAAGGCCTTTCATTTCAGACATATAGGGGCAAGATGGCAGTAGGATGAAATATTTAAAGTGACAAAAGTAAACAATTGCCTGGGAATCGTTCTGAATGACATGGCAACAACAGATATAGGTCATTCTATATCATCTCATAACATGCAGAACTGTGTGGGAGAGAGTATAGACTACAATGTGGCAATGAATGTGCCACACTAATGAAGGATGTTGTTTATGTGGGAGGTGTGGGGAGTGGGGCATATGGGAATCCTTATATTTTTGTGTAACATTTATGTAATCTAAATTTCTTTTTAAAATTTTTTTAAAAAAGAAAAGAAAACAATTGCCAACAAAAAAATTATATCCGGTAAGACTGTCTTTCAAAAATGAGGAGAAATAGAACATTTCCAGATAAGAAAAGCTCAGAGAGTTCATCACCACTAGAACTGCTCTATAAGCTGTTGTTCAGACTGAAAAGAAAGAACACTAGACAGTAGGTCAAGTGGCATTAAAAAAAATAATAAAGATCTCTGGTAAAGGTAGCCATATAGTAATCATAAACAACAGTACTATTGTATTTTAATTTAGGAAAGAAATTCCACATTTTCTTTTTAAATTTCAAAGGCATAGAAAATAATGGTAACTGGAATTGTCCTGCATGACATTGCAGTGACAGATACAGGCCATTGTATAGTTTGTCATAACCTACAAAATTGTGCAGGGCAGAGTGTAAACTACAGTGTAAACTATAGTCCTGTTTATTAGCAATGCTTCAATATGTGTT
>PVKH010043430.1:0-10715 GCA_004027955.1 Chaetophractus vellerosus | reverse complement strand
AAGGTGGGATTTCAGCTGACTTACCCTTTAGGTTGTCTAGGTGAAATGTCAACAGGAGGTCCAGGCTGAGTCATATCCTTGGGAAACATGTCCACCCACATCTGCAGGCGGCCCTTGTTAAGAAAAGAAGACCTCCTTTAGCCTTGGGAAGAGGAAAGGGGAGGACCATGGACAATCAGCCATGTATGGCTTCAAAAGATCCCTTTACTAGAAATGGGGGCTTGGGAGCTTTATAAATGTTTAGCATATTTGTTGTCAAAAGACAGAATTTAAATATTTATTTCAAATTAATAAGAACATAAATTAAGAGCAGAAGAAAGGCAAGCAAACCTTTACTGAGCACTTACTATTTGGTAGACAAAGTGCTATGCAGTTGACACAAATTATCTCATTAACTCTTACAATAGCTCCCCTAGGTAAATGTTACTATTCCTCTGACAAATGAGAACCCATCTTGCCCATCCTTTCACAGCTAATATGTAGCAGAGCCTGGATTCAACCTTTGCTGACTCCAGAGACCCTGCTCGTTGTACATACTCCCAAGGATTTAAAAGATAATACGATCTGACAAAATAATCACACTTGATTGTTTTCATTGTAGCTTAACTTTCATTATGACTTTTCGTGCTTACCCCAACCATGCTTCTATTTTACACATAGAGAAACTGAGGCTCTGAGAGGTCAACAAAGTTGGTGAAGTTCTGTTGCAGATTAGTGCCACCCATTGCCTTGTTCTCCATACACCAAAGGACTTAAAGGGCCCATATGGGGAGAAGGCCCAGTGGGTTCCATGCTCAGCTGTGTGGTATATATTCTCAGTGCTCTGTCAGTCTAGGTAAGGCAAGTGATTTATGAGAGCTGGGATGGTTAGAGGAGATTTCATACAAAGGAGGTGGACTTCCACCACAGCGTGCAAAATATGCAGACTTGGATGAGAGAGGGACTTTGGCTAGAAAAAAAGCCTTTCCAGGGAAAGGGACAACACAAAGTCTTACCAATTGGAAAGAGAAAAACCAACTTAAAGGAGGATTACAATTCCAAGGGGAATGGGATGATTTATTCCCTAAAGATGCATTTATTTTCATCCTTAGTTAAAAAGTCACAGCTCACAGGCAAAACAAAGGGTCCCAGTCACCAAAACATTTCAGGCATCCAGTAACACATTCCAAGGAACAATTGTATGTTTTTACATTGGATAATGGCTTATCGTTCCAAGGTTCTTCCACACTTGTTATCACTAGGTCCATACCTCAACACTGCTGGGATAGCAGGTGTTCCTGCCCACCGTAGTCCTAGAGCTCATAGGCTTTGCCCAAGTGACACAGTGAGTGAGTGCAGAGCTGGGACAGGTCTCAGCTTGAGGTTGTACACAGAGCATGAGCTATGGACTCAAATCCCAGCTCTACTTCATACCGGCTGGGTAACCTTGGGCGAATTACTCAAGCTCTCGGGAATTCAATTTCTTCTTCTTATAAGCGAGGCTCATAATAACTAGATCATGAGGCTATATTAAGGAATAAAAGTAAGGTGGCCCAACCACCCCTGCTTGCCTAGGAGATTCCTAGTGTATGCCCCTGGTGCCAGCTTAATTATAATATTAATAGTGCCTTCTTTCACTCTCAAAATGGTCCCAGTTTGGTAAACAATTATATGGCCATCCTAATTAGGTGAGGTAATTTATGTAAAGAGCTTAGTATATAGAAGGGTCTTAATGAAGTTTATCTTTTCTTTTCTTTTCTTCTGACTCCTCATCCAGCTCTCTAGTCATTTTGCCCATGCAGTTTCTTCTTGCCGGTTCACAA
The DNA here is from genome assembly GCA_004027955.1 of Chaetophractus vellerosus. Lineage (NCBI taxonomy): Eukaryota > Metazoa > Chordata > Mammalia > Cingulata > Chlamyphoridae > Chaetophractus > Chaetophractus vellerosus. The sequence goes on along the minus strand of PVKH010043430.1, from coordinate 8,913 downwards.
TAAGCCTCAATCGACTGCTCCCCTGGGAAAACTAGTGGCCTGTGTGGTTACTGTTAGTGTTTGGATAAAGTCTTGGGGTATAGCAGGTGGATTTTGAAGTTTCTCAAAAGAATTTGATAACTCAAATCCTAAAAGAGAAAAGGCAATAAGTCCAACTCTGACTCCAGGGCAAGATTTCTCAGCCTCAGCACTACTGATAATCTGGGATCAGGTAATTCTCTGTTGCAGGGTCTGTCCTCTGAATCTCAGGGTGTTCAGCAGCATCCTTGGCATCTATCCACTAAGTGACAGTAGCAACCGACCCCTCTAATTGTGACAACTAAAAATGTCTCTAGATTTTTCCTCCAAATGTCCCTTGGAAGAAAAATCACCCCTGGTTGAGAACTTTTGCTCTAGGGCGCACAAGAGGAACTTTTAGGGGAAAGCCATGTTTCTTGGGGTGGAACATTCCTATTGGGCCAGACCCAGCTTGCCCATTACCTGCTCCATTCCTGGCTTGTCCTTGTGGTACAGTGGCCGGGTCTCTATGTGCTCAGGAACCAGTTTACACCCGACCTCCGGGACGTCCTCCCAGGAGTGCAAAACTTTCAGGGCCAAGTGCTCATAAGACTCCACTGTCTCATCTGCATGGAAGAGAGAAAAATAGAGCCTTGGAGGAGGCATACAATCCCACCAGGAGGCAGTGATGGGGCTGTCAGATGCATTTGTGTAAATGGCCCTAAGGGTAATTTAAATATGCTGAGGAGCAGGAAGAGGAAAAGGAAAAAGAGAGACAGGGGTAGAGTGATAGTGGAGGTAGATGAGGTGGAGAGCTCGGAGTGAGGGAAATGAGATGGGCCCACAGGAGGACCTATCCTGGGTTCCATTCACCCCTGAGTCAGAGTCCCCAGAGTCTGCAGTCACAAGCTTGGCTTCAAGGTACTGAACATGGTATGTTTTTCCTTGAGATCTGAGACTGTTTGCTAATGTTGTAGCCTGAGAGGGGCCTGGGAAACCAAAGATGGTGCTAAGCAAGGTGGTGAAACGGGCATAATATGCGTTTATGCTAACTCTGCCTTTGGAAGTTTCCCTCCTACCAGTACCTGCTCTATGTCATCTATGATCTGTCATTTTACCAAAGCAGGGCATTTGAACCTGCCATTTGAAATCAACACTCTAACCTCTTTAGTTCTCTTGCTCCATTCCTCCCTCTCCTTCTCCCCCACTTTCTATCTCTTCTCTTTCTCTCTCATTCTTCCATTATTCCAATCTTTATCTTTGTATCTTATAAAACTGTTCATAGTTTTCTCAAGGATTTCCTAAGGAATAAGCGAAATCATGAATCTTTTCTATAACTCATAATGAAAATTACTGGTAGAATCACACAAAATAAAACAAAAATTGCTGGAAGAATAAAATCTTTTTGACAAAATTTAGAATGGCCAAATTTAATGTAGGAAAATTAAAGTTGGTTTAAAAATGAAGGGATCACAAAAGAAATCCCCCAGTAGCAATAATCACAATCAGTAAAAGTTGATCTGAACAAACCAGTAATCAATGAACTAAATCATGATCATAAAGTTCAATCAGTCAAGAACTTATCTTGATAAAAATAATTTCAAATTTTTAGTGGGCAGAAAATGGTAATGGTTTATTCATAAAGTATAGGATCTTGACCAAGGAATTAAAGTGGCTTAACAGATTTTAATGTGAAAAATATTTTTATCAATACAGGTTCGTCAAATGTCATTAATATAAATTCATCTAAATATCAATAACTCTGCACAAAAGACCACTGAAAATTTCTTGATGTCAAAATGGCAAGGTATAAAGGAAAATCTTGGTGTTAAAATGTTTGAGTCTAATGGCAGTGTCAAAACATCTTGTACCAAGTCTTTAATTGGGCTCTTTGCACTGTGAGCACTGCACCATATATAAGGCATTTTAGCTATCAAATGGAGAGGAGTGACAGTACAAGAATTTTTCTGCATCATTAAAGTAAGGTAATTGTGGCTTTTTTCTTATCCTAAATGTATGGGAAGCCTGTCTGGGATCTTCATAGCATGCCCCATGTTGCACGTATGAAAACTCTCTCGGTGTTGAAATTGGAGGCCAAATTGATATAACATTTATGGAGGGTAATTTGGGTTGTGTCCAATTATTTATACTGTGTAATATTCCTTTCAAGGCTATTGCCTATCTTCTGACAAAATGATTTGCTTCTGTGATCTATGGAAATATCAGAAACGTGCAAAAATATGCATAAAGAAGTTGTTACTATAAAAAATGGACACAATGCAAATATGTAAAAATAGGGGGTTGGTTAATCAAATAATGGCATAGCCATAAAATGGAATAGTAATCATGTTTTTAAAGAGCAAAGGAGTATTGTCATAATCTACTGGAAATAGAAAAAGGAGGGTACAAAACTGTACAAAGGAAACATTTCCAATTCTGTAGAAATGTAACACATTACACACGCACACACACACACACACATCACAGACTGTAGGAAAACAGACCAGCGTGGTTGTCTCTGATTTGGGAGGGTAATAACTGATTTTCATTATTCTCTTTATTCTTCCATATTTCCTACAGTGAGCACATATTACTTTTATGATTAGATGACCCACTGTCCCCTCACCACAAATACCACTAGAAACAAGCTTTTTTTTTTTTAAAAAAAAGAATATCATCAGGACATTTTGTGGGGAGTTACCAGTGTCCTCTTCAGTGAAGACTGTTTTTCCAGAAAAGACTTGGTTTCCTATCTGTATTTTCCCAGGGCGAAAGTAGGGTCCATCCAGCTTGTTGTCTTTGCAGAGCTTGGTGAGAATTTCAGTGGGTTTGGACGTGTCTCTCCAGGCGTTGTAGCCTTCTCTGAGGGAGGGAGGAAGGACAGTTATGGTGAGGGCTGGCTTCCTGCCTCGGCATACTTTGAGCTCCCTGTCGAGGGCCGCCCAGGCGTGGTCTGTGTGGTTTCCGCCAGATTTGAGCTGGCCATCTTAGACACTGGGGGTTGTTTTTGTTTTAAACTTCTTTTCTTCTCTTCTGGATACTAGTCTGGTCCAGTCAAATACTCTACATATGTACAACTTGCCTATAAGGCAAGACTTCGACATTAAAAAAAAACAACCTTTGCAGCAGTTTTTGCTTAGTGTTTGTTCTGTCTCTAGCAGGACAACTAGCCATTGGCTTTGACTTATTCTAAGAGGGTAGCCTAGCTCATCCTTCCAATTTCTCCTCTTCTCTCCTTCCCTCTCTGCCCCACCCTCTGAGTCATATTATAGGCTGACAGCACGGGCAAAAAGGCTTGATGCGACGTTTCTCTAATCAGTGACTTTCCTGGTGGCGAGCTTCTAAATCTTCCCAACTCCCTCTTTCCAAATAGCTGTTGGTTAAAAATTATGGACTCAAGAAAAAAAAAAAAGAAAGAAAGAAAAAAGAAAAAGAACAACAACAACAAATTATGTACTTACAATGAAATTCTCCCTAAGAACCAATGGCCAATGAGACAAGTTTGGATGTCTCTGCTCACTGGGATACAGGATTCATCAAAATTTAACCGAAGCATTTAAAGAAGTGAAAACATGGCTCATAAAACAGAGCAATTAAGTAGTCTTTCTACATTGTTCCAGAGCGATGAGGAGCCTGTCCATCATCCAGCACCAGGCAGAGTCACACCCAGGCCTCCCCAGAAACAGGCGCTATGGTCTTTTTTTTTTTTTTAAGGGGGTACCAGGGATTGAACCCAGGACCTGGTACATGGGAAGCAGGTGCCCAGCCACTGAGCTTCCCCTCTCAGTGAACAAAGGTGTACCTCTCCTGACTACGCTGTGCTGCTCACTGGCAGTACATTCTGAACAAAGGACACACCTCCCTTATCTGTAGTTTCCTTCCCTTAACCTCAGAGCCAGGCCAGCTAATCATTCTCTGAACAGCACCAGCGCAGGTCCTTGGAGGGGGTGGAAATACCCCAGGAGGCTTTTATCTTCTCTAGACTCCCGGCACTGAACTGGATTTCTAGGCTCAGGGAAAATCAGGCTAGAAGTAGAAACTTGTCTAAAACTCATGCCGTGGGTCAAACAGATGCTGGGACTCTGCTAATGAGAGTACATTGGTACAAGCCTTTTGGGGGGCCATTGGGGCATATCTATTAAAAGTCCTTACAGGGTGCATTCCCTTCATGTCACCCAAGTCTGTGGATGAATACCAAGTGAGATATCAGAGAGGAGGGCAATGCTTTTGGCATGAGAATGCCCACAGCAGCCTTACTTATAAAAGAAAAAAGAAATTAGTCCTAAAGTTCAGGAAGGCAGATTGGTAGTATCATTTCACAATAAATTTAAATGATGGAATACAATATAGCTAGTAAAGTAAATTTTTCAAAGACTACTTAATAACATGATAAAATGCTATTGATATAAGGGTAAAGGCAAGGAGCAGGTCACAAACCTGCATGGATAATGTGAGTCCAACTTTCAGGAAAAATAGCACAGAAAAAAAAATGTGAAAGAGAATACACAATAATTTTTACATAAATTATCTATGGGTGGGATAATCTGAGCTTTTTTTGTATTTTCTGTAATTTCCAAATTTTATACAGTGACTATGTATTATTTTATATTCAAGAAAAATATTTTAAAAATTATACCATGGAATTCTAGTGAATGTTTTTATACTTTCCTGGCTGATATTTGGGAGAGTTTTTTTCCTCCCCTCTTAACATATTAGATACAACATACTTAAAAAAAAATTAAGCTGGTATTCTATATTTTAAAATTAAGCAGAGTTCAAAATCTTTCTAAAGAGTGAGTGTTGGGGCCCACTCTTCCCTTATCTGTAAAATGGGAGTGTCACCCCCATGGGTTGTTGGGAGAAATGAATGAGATAATCTATGTAAAGCTCTTAGGACTGTGCTTGATATATTTTAAGCCCTCATGAGTATTAGCTATAATTCACTGAGATATTGGCATTTGAATTATATTAATCATTCTTCTTCCAGTATCATTCCCAGCAGGGAGTCCCCCCACCAGGCCCAGCAGATTGAGCAAACACACACAGTTTAGCTTTGACTCTTGAAGAACCTGCCTTTGGCACTAAACCAGAGCTATCTTCCCAACCTCAACTACTCTTGATGCACCAAACAGAGTTTCTGTAAACCAGCCCTGCTGAAGTGGAGCCCATGTGAGATATTAGAGCTGAGCCTTGTCTGGCCTTCCTAGAGCATGGACAATGGGGCCATGTCGCAGAGCCCTGAAGGCTGTGGCCCCAGGACACAACAGGGTCTCCATGGGAGAAAGGACTTACATCTCATACTGACTCTGCAAGCCACAGATGGCTCGGTGTTTGCTGTAGAAGCGGTTCTCCAGGTCGATCTTGGTCTCGCCAATGAGGTCGTCCGTCCCAATCATGTCATGGTCATAGATCAGGACGGAGAGCAGAGTCTCCCTCGGGAACGTGGCCTGGATCTCAAATGACCTGCAGCCAAACAGAGGTTTCAGGAGTCAAAACTGATCGGTGACAGAGGGCACGTTTTTCCCACTTTGCTTTCAGCTATCCTATGGTTCATAGGAACACACTAAATGTACCGCAACTCAGTTACTATCTAGTGGACATTTATTTGGTTTAATTTTGCAAGATGGCACCAATTTTCAACTCCCTTGCCAACTTCCAATAGCCAATAATCTCCCCTTGCATGGACCATGTCCGGCAGTCTTCAACTACAGTGACAGCATGAGAAGAGAGAGAAAATCCTTGGGTTTTGGTTTCAAACAGGGTTGATTACCAGTCTTGGTTTTGAATCTGCCATTCCCTGGTTGTATAACTTTGGGAAAGTTATCAAATCTCTCTCAGCTTCCTGTGTGTAAATGGGGATAAACATGTCTTCTTTATAATATAGTATAGTTGTCAAGTGTGATATTGTTTATATCAAGCACACATTTTGCTGCTGGGCATTGAACCATTGCCCAATCAATTACTATTCCCTTTCCCATCCATTGCTGTTTTATCAAGGAATGCCAGCTGGGCTTATTTTAAATAATAACCCTATTGAGGATGGAAAATCATAAAAAAAAATAGACTTCCAGGACTGGAATGCTGTCTTTGCAAGATTTGGAACCCATTGAAAACAGGGACCTGCCTTTTTAAACTTTGCATTGGTGGAGGCTGCATTGGGCTTGCCAAAAGTAGACACTTAATAAATATTTACTTGAATTGTAAGGGTCCTTAGGAACCACTCTATCCAATCCCCTCATTTTACAGATAAGGAAATTGAAGCCCAGAGAGCACCAGTGCCTTGCTCAAGGTGACAAATCAGGCTGAACTGGGGTAGGTACCAGTTGCCTGACTAGTTGCCTGCCATGCGCTTTCCATGGCATTGCACCAATGCAAGGTGTCTTGGGAATAGCCGTGCTGTTGGCTTTTGTGTGACAGTGGATTATCCATGCCACTGAGATCCTGCATTAGAGCAGACACCTGAGAATGAACGACTGACTGGAACCCTACATCTTAGGGAATTATTTCCGTGAAAACAAAACAAGGATGTACCAGTGTTCTCCCATCTGTTTGGGACTCTGGCAGCCCTGGGACAGGCTCGGGTAGGTTGACTTGAGAGCAAGAGACTGAGAGGAGGCAGGGAGGAGGGGACTATTATTTCCCGACATGTCCACAGGCCTGTCTGGGCTGCTGCCCTGGTGGTCAGGGCCACTTAGCCCCGACGCTGGCTCTCCAGCATGGCAGGGACTGCAACCACACCACTGCCTGGAGACAACGAAACCTCCCCGGAGAGGGAGAAGTGGAGAAGCCCGTCAGATCCAGTGAAGATAACTGACGGCAGTGGGCCAGATGTACAGCTGCAGGGCGAAGCAATTCATGTTGTTCCACTCGAAGATATAGCATTGCCTCCCTGGGGTTCCAAGATTTGGACTCCAAGTTGTAATTGATATTCTGGTGGCGTCTCATGAGCCACGGCTGCCATGGAGAAAGGACTTTTTAAGTGCTTAACTGTCCCTGGCAACCACGGCAGAGGACCCAACTGCTCTAGTCCATCTCCCAAAGCCGTGGATTCACAGATTAACCTTTCTTGAATTTTAATTGGAACTGACATTAAAAGAGTTATCAAAAACAGCCCACCGTGGTTATACTTCCAGTTACCCAGGACAAAATTAGGCTTATTCTGACCATGTGTTAATGAGATACTATCTATAGAGGCAATGAGAGTTTGTAAAAAGATAATGCTTCGTGAAAAAGGTGAAATCCGAACCTTGGTGAAATCATGCAGCAGTTGCAAGCTTCAGAGCAAAGCTGGTTTCCCATGGCTCCTTTGTTCATTTGTTTATTCTTTTATTTATTTATTTGTTCATTTGACATTTATCACACATCCACTATATGCCAGAATTCCCAAATATCACCCCTGTACCAATATCTTATGTTGTTGTGGAACATTTGTTACAGATTATGAAAGAACATGATCAGACTATTACCACTAACCATGAACCATGGCATACCCTTGGTATATTTTTTCCATATACCCCCTATTATTAATACTATGTATTACTATTGTACCTTTGTTATAGTTCATGAGAAAACACTTATATTTGTTCTGTTAACCACTGAACATCTTCCACCACATGGTTCACTGTATTATACAGTCCCATGCCTTGTACCTTCTATCCAAAGTACACACTCAGTGGCTCTCACTTTCATCACAGGGTTCTGCATTTTTGTTTGTTTTTTATTTTTTATTTTTATGAACTAGGAGCTTGGTTGATTATCTGGGTCAGCAGCCTTGGAAGGGATTTCAAATTTCAAAAGATAAAGGGGAAACTCAAGAAGGAATTCAGAGAGGAAGAAGGACATGGATTTTTGGCTGTGAAGTGTCCCCCAAGGCTTTCTCCACACAATTTTATCAATTTCTCCCCTTCTGTTTATTCCCTCAGTTACAAGTGCCTGACCAAAGATGTTGTTAGTCTCTCATTCACCACTAAAAGTTTCTCATGTTTCATTGCCAATTTCATAGGTTAGCTGAAGCTTGAGATTTTTGCCGTCCTTACACACACAGTTTTGTACTCTCAGTTGTATCATTTGTTGAGTTAGTGGCTTCGTAGTAGCATTAAGAGTACAGAGATCTGACAGCTACCGAGAGGTATTATGAATTTGATTACGAGGATAACAAGTGCCCCTGCAGGATATCTCTGAGCGAAGGTCCCCATGACAGATTCAGCTGATTTGGTTGCTTCTCTAGCATGGTCTTCAGCTGTCTTTCCCTCTTAGTAAACATCCTCTTGATTGTCATTTACAAACACACAGCACTGGGTCCTCACCAGTGTGCACACCTTCTTGGAAAGCCAGAATATAGTTTAAAGCTCATCACTTTTGTAGATTCATCTTGTGAAATTCCAATACTTCATCAGCTAGTGAGCTGATGGCCTGCCCTAAGTGGGAGATAGATTTCTCAACCTCTGAAGCTACCTTTCCTATTACCATCTGTGATCTTATAGTGTATCTTCCAACACTGGTGAGACTTGACCCCATGACAAGGGAAATCATACCTGGAAGGTAGGGAAGGCAGAGAAGAAAATGGCTAAATAGAGGTGGCAGGTGCTCAGGCAGAGTTATAGACAGGATGTTGTAAGTACACTTGTTTGGGGAAAGGCAAGTAAGGAAGCTCTCCCAGAGAGGACAAGTTGGCCAGGACAGGAGCATAGCTAGAAATTCTCCCTGCTCCAGATACAGGGAACTTCTAATCTTAGCCACCTGACCCTCAACTCAAAGGACCATGCACTTCTCCTTTAGTGTTCATCACACAAGCAATTCTATAGTTGTCTAAATTTTTGGTTAATGTCTGCCTTCGGCATGAGTCTCTAGATTCCATATAAATTGGGCTGTGTCATTTCTGTTCCTGTCCAGTACCTGGTGCACAGTCTGTCACTG